>CAWUFW010017843.1:0-245940 GCA_963921515.1 Calotriton arnoldi
ATGCGTGTCGGTCGTACGGCTTGTCCTCCGTACGACTCGGTCGTGGTTTTCGCGCCTTGCATCGTACTTTGCGGTTTGGAGTTCGCGGGTACGTTTCGGTTGGATTTGTTCCGGGTGCGTGTCGGTCGGTTCGATTCGCGTGTTTTTCCGTCCGGATTGCTGTTTTCCGTGCGGCTCGGTCGTTCGGCTTGGGTTCGGTACGTGTCGGTCGGATTTTGCACGCCTTGCATCGTACTTGGCGTGTCGGGCGCCACAGGTACGTGTCGGTCGGAATAAATTCCGGCTCCGAGTCGGTCGGTGCTTTTTCCGGCCCGAATCGGAATTGACCCCTATATAGAGTGACAGCTTCTTACATCGGTCACAAATCATCCTCCGCTCCTGGGTGTTGGAATTTTTTGCTTGCTGAAATGTTTTCTGATTCATTCATAGCTATGATTAAAACCCCTTTTGAAGGTTGGTGCATAAATTCGATTGCACCATTCATAGCGAACATACTAAATTCTATACATACTCAAAATGGTTTGGTTCAGCCTCCTTCAGTCAGAGATGATAATTAATATCGTTGAGTAAACTATACTGCTTAAATGATAAAAGAGGGAAAGTGTTGAGTCAAAGAGAACCTTTTGTATTTTGTTTCACCGTACAGTTTATTTAAAGATTATTTATTAAAGGATTGAAGGATTGTGAATTTAACAGCCATAAAACTCCAATAGAATAGTGGGGACAATTCTTATCGTGGTGCAAATCTGGGAAAGTGAAATTACACAATTTTGTTAAGATGTCAGACTTTCAGAACCTTACTCGTTCCTCAAAATGGTGCAGAGACAGAATATCGAGTACAAAATGTCGAGTTGCACAAATATCGAGTCATTATTATCTTGGGTCAGGAAAATTGACAGCAAGAATATCGTGGTCAAGAATATCAAATTAAGGTAAGAAATATCGTTTTTAAAAATATCGAAGTGTTTAATATCGTTTGCAAAAATATAGGGGTCGATTCTGATCTCGGACGGTAGGGCACCGAATCGGACTCGGCTTAACCGGATCCGATTCGGAGCCCTATTTCCCGACCGATTCGGAGGTGCGTCCGGGCGAGCGAGTACGATGTGAGCGCTCACGAAATCGCCGACCGACTCGTTCGCGGGACTCGACCGCTCCGACCGACTCGCACGGAGACGACTCGCACCGCGCAATGGAGACGTTCCCCGGCCGGGTAAGTACGATGCGCACCTCGAGCAGTCCGACCGACTCGCGCAGTCCGGCTCCAAAGAGCTGTCGGAGCCGCACTTTGGGGGTCCGTGTCGGACCCCCCTGTACGCGTAGCCACGCGAGTCACACACAGGGGGGACCCATGGGTCCCCCCTACCTGTGCATGTACGGCACGAGTCGGTTTGACGCGTACCCGCTGTAGGGGGCGCCCTTGTTCGCCTCGCACCCATTGAGTCAATGGGAGCCCGCGTACGCGTTATACGACCGGCTCCCATTGACTTCAATGGGAGTCCGACCGAATCGAGTCCGACAGCATACGGACGCATCGTACTCGTTCGGTCGGGCTGCTAGGGTCCGATTCGGTCGGAAATTTCTCCGGGTGCGGCTCGGTCGGGGAGATTTTCGGCCTGAATCGGAATCGGCCCCATAGTTGTTAAAAATATTGTGTTTTATTATTGTTATGTATTTTAGTATATATTTTATATGTATGTGATGTATGTTTTTTGTATAAGATTTGTTTGTATTTTTAATATGTGTTACATTTTTAGTAGTTATTAATTTTTTTTTAATTTGAATGTTGTGCTTTTAGTCCCGTAGCAGGTTGTGGGTTTATAGGGGAATAGGGTGATAAGTAATTTAATTATATTAAATGTATTAATTTTTTTTATTTGAATTTTGCGTCTTTAATTACGTAGCGGGTTGTGGGTTTATAGGGGAATAGGGTGGGAAGTAATTTAATTATATTTAATTTATTGATTAATTTGTGTGTATTAATATTTGTTTAATTGACATTTTATAGTGTTAAATGTGTAAATTAATTTATTATTAATGAATTAATAATTGGTTGTTAATTAATTTTAATGGATTAATTGGTAATTAATTATGGTAATTGTGTAATTAATTTTAGGTGTGTTGTGGTGCTTATAGGTGTAAATGGTGGGAAGAAATTAATTTTTTATTTATGAATTAATAATTGGTTGTTAATTATTTTAATTAATTAATTTGTAATTAATTTTGGTAATTGTGTAATTAATTATATTTGTGTGTGGTAGTTTTTATAGATGTAAAGGGTGGGAAGTGTGGGAAGTAAATTATTTTTAATTGATGAATTAATAATTAGTTGTAAATTAATTTTAATTAATTAATTGGTAATTAATTATGGTAATTGTGTAATTAATTTTATGTGTGTGTTGTGGTGTTTATAGGAGTAAAGGGTGGGAAGTAATTTGTGTTTAATTAATTAATATACAGTTGTTAATTAATGTTAATTATTTGATATTTATTTCGGGTAAATGTTTATTTTTTGTGTTGTGTTTTTACTTTAAAGGCTGGGTACTAAATAAAATGTTGTTATTTAATTATTAGTTGTTAATATTAATAGTTTTTCAATAAAAAATAATATATAATTGTGTTTTAATTTTTTTATAGTTTTATTTAGGTGTGTGTTGTGGATATTAGAGTGTTAAAGCTTGTGTACTCAATTAATGTTTATTATTTTTTTTATTAATAAGATGTTTCTTAATTTAATATTAATTATGTTAGTTATGGAAATAAATGTAATTAAAAATGTTGAGGTGTTTTGTTATTGGTGTGGTGTTATAGGACATGAAATAAAATAAATACATTTATGTTTTAAATAATTTTTTTGTTTGTTAATATTTGCTACTTTTAAATAATTATTGTTTATAAATGTATTTATTCATTTATTTTATATATTATTTGTGGGTTTTTGTTATATGTAATTAAAATTATAATATGTGTTCTTTTTTATGTTTAATATATTTAAATTAATATTTTTTAAATATGTTTATTTTATTTTTATGATTTTTTAAATTTTGTAATATTTTTGGGTTTTTTCAACTTTTTAAGTGTTATTATTAATTTTTGTTTCTCTGCTATCCAACACTTTCCCTAATGTTGCACTCACTGGAGTGGGAATAGTAATTTTTACCTCTTTGCTAGCCGGCACTTTCTCTACTGTTGCACTCACTGGAGTTGGAATAGTAAATTTAATTCCTCCGCTATCCAACACTTACCCTACTTTTGCACTCACTGGAGTGGGAATAGTAATTTTTACCCCTCCGCTATCCAACATTTTCCCTACTGTTGCACTCACTGGAGTTGGAATAGTAAATTTAATTCCTCCGCTATCCAACACTTACCCTACTTTTGCACTCACTGGAGTGGGAATAGTAATTTTTACCCCTCCGCTATCCAACACTTTCCCTACTGTTGCACTCTTTGGAGTCGGAATAGAAATTTTCTACCCCTCCGCTGTCCAACACTTTCCCTATTGTTGCACTCTTTGGAGTGGGAATAGTAATTTTTTCCCCTCCGCTATCCAACACTTTCCCTACTGTTGCTATCACTGAAGTGGGAATAGTAATTTTTACCCTTCCGCTATCCAACACTTTCCCTACTGTTGCACTTATTGTATTGGGAAATGTTAGTTTAATTTTTTTTAATAGTTTAATGTTTTAATTTATTATAGAATGTTTTTTCATTTTAAATTATTTTTATATATATGTATATTTTATTTTTATATAAATTTAAAGTTTAAAAATTAAATAAAGATAATAGTTAATAAATTATTTTTAATTAAATATATGTATATTAATAATTTATTATGTTTGTGTGTTTATATGTTTTTTAAATGAAGTTTATTTGTTATACTTAGTTAAAATGTATATTAAATGTTATTTATTTTGTTAAAAATTATATTATTATTTAATATATATTATATATATTCAATATATATATTACTTTCAATCAATATTTTTTACATCTATATTTTTTACCTTGATATTTTTGAGTCGATATTTTTGTACTTACCTGTTACCGTATGTGAGTCAATGTTTTAGCAGTCGATATTTTTTTCTCGATATTTAGAACATCGATGTTTGTGACATTGATATTCTATCAGTGAACCCTCAAATCATAGTTGCCAAAAAAATTGAATTAGGATCTTGGTTCCACGATGCAGCATTTTAAACAAGCATTGGCAAAACCAATAGAGCTGCCTTGCCTTTTGAGTCCCGCTCTAGCGGAAAAAACAAAACAAAAAGGATTGCTCTCTGTATATTATTCATCTATTAAATAAGAAATGTAATGTGTTATGAACTTTTGAAACATAAAACAATCCCTTATACATTGTACCACATGTACTCATAAGCAGGCAAAATGATTTGACCATTCGGGCAATAGAGCCTGCAGTGAAAGGATAATGCTCCTCTGGTTAGACCAAAGGGAGCTCTACCTACATGCTAAAGGGCTAGTAACAAATTGTCTTGTGAAGAGATGTGCTGTAAAGCCAGAGCTAAAAATGAGTTAATTTAAGCGAATAATTTCCGTGATTTTCAAATCTAAATGAGAAGCTTTTGAAGACAAGCCCACAAAGTTTTATGAGATTTTTGTTAGAATTTTATAATTATTGATTCAACTGATATTGATTGTATTTGGAATTCAAGTCACTTCTAATTGTATATATTTTGCTGCAAAAAAAAAACAAATTCAAAGTTTGGAAGGAACATGTCCAAGATATGCAGAAACATTACTAAATGCTGATTATCTAGCATAAGGGTTTCCCCACTTCAGGAGGCGTGAGGAAGCAAATATTGATCATTGTTCACATTTCAAAACACATCATGGCCTTGTTCATATCCATGCAAAAGTAGAGTTTATTCAAAGCTTACAAGAAAACGTAGTTTGGCAAACTTTTCAAACAGAATTGATGTCTTGGCACTGGATTACATGTCAAGAGGAGAGGTATCTCTAGTTGGGCTACTGTTGCATCGAAACATAAGTGGCCTGGTGTTCCTGCACCTGGGATTAGCAGGTAGAGAACAGCAGGCCTGTGTGTACCGGGTGAGAAATACACCTGGTAAAATAAAGTATGGATCCAGCAGGGACTGTGAGCACAAGTACAGCTCAGCTCATGTCCAGTCCACTCCTGGAGGACGGGCATACTGGTCTCCCCCCACCCCCTCGCCCCCAGCTCTCATTTACTACCTGGCCAGACCATAGGGAGATTTAGATGTGGCGATAGTGGCCAAAATCAATAATTGAGGTCACGCTATCTCCACAACCAATAGTCAGGGGCACTCTTAAATGGTAGCTTAGTCTTGACTAGTATATTCTTTATAGGTGATAAAAACACAAAGAAAATTCACAAAGAGCAATAACAGGATTACATGTAATAGTGCTGTGGGTGGTGGGAATAGATGAATTAAAAAAGTATAGCCTATCTACTTTGAGAGAAGTGCCGTTATGAAAAGAATAAATAACAGAACTTATGTTTTGCTGATAAAACTAACTTATATGTTCATGTGCATACCACAGGGCAGACATTCAAACACAATCCAGTGAGCAAGGAGCTAATACCCTCTCAAACTGCTGTGGATGTTACATCATTGTCTTATTTGTGCACTGTGGGAAATCCTGTCACCAGTGGTGGCTGCCACAGGTAAGAGCGGTGAGCGGCGGGCGGGGGCGGGTGTCGGGGAACTCGACATACGACGGGATAAGTTAATGTAAAATAAAAAATAAATAAAACCACTTACCTTGCGCTCTCAGCATCGCTGAGTGTTCCCTAACAGCCACTTCCAGCATCGAGATCAAATCTGAGGTAGCCAAAGCTTTACATTCTCCAATGAAGTCTGACACTATGCCATTCATTACGGTTCTTGACGTTTTCCATCTTTGTCCGATTTTCCCGACTACCTGCAACCCCGACCCTTTACAGGTCCCCAAACTCCACAGAACCTCAAAGAAGAATATTGCTCTAAGCAGAAGCATTTATTTTACTTGCATTTAGCCCTGAGGTGCAACAGGCAATAAGCTACTATTTAACATCTGTGTGCTGGCAGCTAGGGTTCTACAAGAGAGTGGAACTTCAGGTAATGGTCCACTCGACAACGCATACACCCCTGAGCAGCATTGTGAACAGCTCTCTCAGCTGAAAATGTGAGCTAAAGCTGCACCACTCTTCATAATACTCCCAAGGTTTATTAAAATGTACTCACACTTTGCAAGTTTGCACATTCCTGGACACAATCTCCTGTCTTTGGTGGGTCCCCAGATAGGTGTGACAAGCTAAGGGCATCACCTACATTCTCTTGTCTCCACTGGTTCTGCAGCAGCCCAAAAAGGCAGTGAAGAAGATGCAAACAATTATCTACCATTTCAATGCCTACACGTAGGGGCCGATTCCGATTCGGGCCGGAAATCTCTCCGACCGAGCCGGACCAGGAAATATATCCGACCGAATCGGACCCGTGCAGCACGACCGAACAAGTACGATGCGCACGTATGCCATCGGACTCGAGTCGGTCGGACTCCCATTGAAGTCAATGGGAGCCTGTCGTACAACGTGTACGCGGGCTCCCATTGACTCAATGGGTGCGATGCGGACAAGGGCGCCCCCTACAGCGTGTACGCGGCAAAGCGATTCGCGCCGTACATGCACAGGTAGGGGGGACCCATGGGTCCCCCCTGTGTGCGACTCACGCGGCTACGCGTACAGGGGGGTCCGACACAGACCCCCAAAGTACGGCTCCGACAGCTCTTTCGAGCCGGAGTGCGCGGCTCGGTCGGACTGCTCGCGGCGCGCATCGTACTTACCCGGCCGGGGAACGTCTCCATTGCGCGGTGCGAGTCGTGTCCGTGCAAGTCGGTCGGTGCGGTTAGACCTGGGATCGAGTCGGTCAGAGCGGTTGGGACGCCCGGACGAGTCGGTCGGCGAATACGCATCGTACTCACTCGCCCGGACGCGCGTACGAATCGGTCGGGAAATAGGGCTCCGAATCGGATCCGGTTAAGCCGAATCCGATTCGGAGCCCTACCGGCCGAGATCGGAATCGGCCCCCTGGTCTCAGGAAACCAGATTGATGCGTAGTATCACTGCCTGGCCTTCAGCCACTTCACACGTGTCTCTGGAGACCTGACAAATTGGGGGAAGACCTCAAATATGACCTCTTTGTTAAATGGAAAACAACTTCTGAAAAATCTGGAAATGCATCAGTGGACTTGGGTGTTGCATGGGAACACCCACAGCAACACCCATGTCATGCCCCTAACATGCAAAGTGTTGCGTGAAAAGGGGCGATATTTACAAGCACAGGTAAAGCCATGCAGGGTGGCTTTACGTGTGCCTGTAGATATCATGCAGCAGGTTGCACCGCCGGTGCGTCACGCAACGTGATGCACCAGCGGCGCAAGGGGCTTGTAAATCTGCCCCTTAATGTTTTATATGTGCTGGCAGTGAAAAACCTTCAACGTCGTTTTCATTGTGGCAAGGCTGGTCCTCGATAGGTTAACACACGTATACACTATTACCTTTGATAAGTGCTAAATTCAGTTTGGGAATAGCTAGATAACTAGTTCAAGAACTGATCTTAAGAGTATTTTTAAATCCAACTTAATGGTCAAGTCGAATTTTATATTACAATTTTAGAAATGACACTTTTATAAAGTTGCAGTATACAAAAAAAGTGATGGATGGAATGCTTGAATTAATCTCAGTCAATGGGAACAGTGCAGTCCAAAGTGCCAGGCCAGGTCATCTCTAAATCGGAACACAACCAACCTAGGACCGGTTTCTCCCTGATTAGGGCTCATCAGCCGGGCATAGCTTGATTAAAGTGGCACAGTATTCATGGGACCCACGACTGGGCTTTTCCTCGCCACTTAAAGGTGTCACACTGACGTATGTGAAAAAGTTGCCATTTTTCCTGCCTAAAAAACCAAAACACTTTCATGCCTGACCCCTGATGGCTGCCCTGTGGCAAGGTGGTGAGTGAAGAAAAGGCAATAAGAATGGGGTGGGGGAACTCTTACTTTGATAGAATGAACCGGGCACTATGCCAAGCCCTTTCTGAGCTTCACAGGATGCCTGCCTTGTCACTGGCAGATAAAGCTCACACCGAGGCCTGCCTCCCCTTTGCCTCTCTTGTCAGGCTGGCACTAAACACAGTGAGAGTAGTGGAACTCACTGGAACTGGTTTAGGAGGTGGACAAAGGGGTGAACTCCACCTGCAAGCTGCCACTGGGCATAAATGTGGATCCCACAGACTTCTCCCCAGAACTAACCCTGGGTGGAAAACTCCGCTCCGCTCACGGAGTTTGCAGATTTTTGGCAACTCTGCATTCCGCGTAGAATGCAGAGTTACCGAAAACTCCGTGCTCCGCAACGGAGCAGAGGTTTTTTTTTGTTCGCGCGTTCAAAATGCATTTTTGCGCGCGCTGGAGCGACTTACCGGGATGCCTGCGTTCGCTGACGAGATTTCCTATCCGTTCGCGTGCGCCACGAGATTTGGTAGCCGACCGCACGGTCCAGCGAGAGTGTGTGATCGCGAACACATCATTCGGACGCGCCATCGGACTTCCGGCGGAAGTTCCGTGAAGATCGCGATGCCGAACACGCAGAATTTGCAAGCTGGAGAAGAATATCTCTCGAGCAGAATAAAAACTTCTCAAAATGATGATTTGGATGAAAAAAAATCCTCAGATTGACATTTGGCTGTACTTTTTTGTGCAAGGAGTCTTTTTTTACTTTTTTTTAAGAGGAAGGAAGTGCCCCAGAGTCTTCAACTTCCTGTTCCTGTCCAGCAGGCTCCTCCCAGTGCTTTGTCCATGTCCTGTTCACTTTTCATTTGGATTTGGAGCTGGAAGGATCACTCTTTGTGTCTGCTGCATCATATATCATATTGGATTTGAGGACTTTTAGATTTGAGATTTTACAAGTAAGTTGGAAAATTGGTGTTGTTTGTTTGATTGGGGCATTGCACCTACATTTTTTTGTACTTTTCATCATTTTTTTTTTAATTTATTGTTGTGGGTGGCCTGTAGTTTCAGTAGGGGCCTAGTTGTTTTTCTTTGTATGTAATTGTTCTACGAGTTTTCTTTTATAAAGGAAACATGTTGCAAAGTCCACTGCATATTCTCCAACTTTTGCAATCAATTTGCAACATTTATTTAATTCACTAGCCCAGTAGTCTGCCAATAGGCCTTTCAGCCAGTAGGCCCAGAGCTACTCATGTGTGCATGAAACAACTGTTTCTGTGGTGTCTGTTGAATTTAAACATCATTTAGGGCATGGATGGCACTGGATTGAATTGCAAACTGTGTTTTTTTGGGGGTATTTCACGTTTTTCGTGTGTGTTAAATAAATGCCTTTGTTGGATGTGTGTGGTGTGGTTGTTGTGTAACTTGCAAACCTTTTTAGCCCTGTGGATTTTCGTTTTTGCATTGAAGCATTAAAGCTGTGTTGTTTAGCATGCCGCCTTTATCTGGCCATATAGGCCTGCTTGAGTTCATTGTTTTACAGGCCTCCTGCTTGTTGTTGTGTGAGTGACCATGTGGCTGGTGGCCATTTTGTGGTGGTAGTTAGTGTGCTGCTTTTGCCATAGGCCTGCATGTCTTTCCTATGTTCCTCTTGGCTTACTGCTTCCATCCCCATTGCCAGCTGCAGCTTCCTGAATGATGCTGCATCCCACGTGATGCACGATCAAATTCACAATGCCAAACAGGTTCCATTACATTTGTATTTTTGTTTTTGTTCTTCTTCTTTCCTATCCTTCCTGAGTGTACATAGTACACCATGAAAGCCCTTGTTGTCAAAGTCTCACAAATGGCTACACTGTTGTTATGTTTTTTTAATAACTGAGTTAATAGAAGTTAATAATATTAATAATAACACTAACAAGTGTGACCACACACTAAAATATATATTATATTTGTTTGTTTGTACTAGTAGTAAATTGAACGTTTCACTGATGTTCTTCTTGCTTCTTTGCATTTAGGTGCACAAAAGAGGAGGAGGCGTCATCACCCATTGTACTGCCAGACAGAAGTCCTGCTGCGCACGACGTCACGTGACGTGTGACCACAGACATCTCTTCAACTTGTGCCACTGCGTGCTGCTGACATCTGAAGAAGATGGCCCCAAAGAAAGGTACCAGGTCCTCCAGTACCAAGAAAGTTGCCAGTGAGAAGAAGAAAGAAGTGCCACTTACCACTTCTGGTGTGCCGACCAAGATCTTTTTTGGGATACCAAAAATTGCGCCTGCAGCAGCGGTGTCTGGGGATCAAGCTGGGAGCAGCACCCCTGCATCAGTGGACCCACCCCACCAACCTAGGCCCAAGCACATGTCTGTCGCAGAGGCAGCCAGTCTCATCAAGACAACGCCAACGAGCAGCGATGTTGAAATTGACTTATCGTTATCGCAAAGTAGTACCCAATCAATGCAGGAAACTCAGAAAAGTGGACAACAACAGCCGCAACCACCGCCCACAATAGTAGTTGTTCCTCCCGAAGTAGGGGCAGTTCAGGAAATCGAGCTTCCTGCAGAGGAAGAAGAGCAAGCCACTCTTTCAGAAGATCCATTGTCTTCCATATCCCCAGCAAGGAAAAGGAGGGTTAGTCCATCGAGTTATTCTGCAAGCCTCCCTTCTGATGATCTAGATGCCACTTGGAAGCCACCACCTCAGTCTTAGAGAGAGAGACGCCATGAGACAAGGCTAGGGAAATGGAAGGTTCCAGAAAGCCTTAGAGTTATGGAGGTAGATGTAGAAGAGGAGGATGAAGACGAGCCAGTCATCATGGACATCAGTCCCGCCCCAGTGGAGACCGACATTACCCCATCCCAAATTGCTGTGAGGGATGTGGCACTGATACCACCAACACAGGTAACACCAACACCACCTCCAGCTTCCATATTTGCATTTGCAAAGGCCTGGCAGCGACCTACATCCAGCACAACCACCTCAGTAGAAGTAGGTAGTGGTAGTGCACAGAGTCAAATTCCACGCCCACCCTCCAGTTCATCCGGCATTGCAAGTGGCACCTCCAGCAGCTCCAGAAAGTTCACCTCCCCAGTTTGGGACTTCTTTTCGGTTAGCAGTAAGGAGGAGAACGTTGCTATATGCTCCATTTGTAAACAAGGTGTTAGTCGGGGTAAGCTTGGTACAAACTATGGTACCGGAGGCCAAACAACCCATCTGAAAACACACCACTTGATCCAGTGGGAGGAACACCTTAAAGGCCAAAAAAGTAAAACTGAACCCATTGCTGTTGGTGGTGATGAAGAAGTAGAAGATACAATCGCGGTGGAAGGGGAACAAGAGGGAGACATTTTCTCTGGAACACAAAGTAGCCCTGTCCCCAGCAGTGCAGTGGTACCACCCACATCCTCATCAGCCTCAGCAACATCTCAGTGGCACAAGAGTAAGAGTCAGGCTGAGAGTGAGACACCAAGGCAACAGAGTACCGCAACGAAAAAAAGTGCGGCGTTGAGCCTAACAACATCTGGTGTTAAAAAGTCACCTGCATCAGTTGCACCAGAAAGGAAAAAAATCCAGCCTACCATTCTCAGCATGTTTAGGTCAGAGGGGCAGTACGAACGCAACCACCCAACGGCACGTTTGTACATTGCGAAGCTGGCTAAAATGATAGGCTGGACCTTCTCCCTTTTTCTTTTGTGGAAGGGGTGGGTTTTCTTGAATTTGTGACAGCCATCTGCCCAAAATGGAAGGTTCCCAGCCGGTCCTATTTGGCCAGAGTTGCTGTTCCAGCACTACATCATGACATGCTGGAATTGTTTGGACAAGCTTTGCGGCAGACTGCTATTCACAGTATCCACATGACAACAGACATGTGGACCAGTTGCCAAGCCACTGATTACATGTGCATCACTGCACACTGGATCTCTTTTGTGGAGTTAAGAGAAAAAATATCTGCAGGTGTTGACACTGCTGAGATTTTTAATGCCACTCGGAAACATGCAACTGTAGCCATGTTTGCCATGGAGAAATCTCATACTGCTGCAAATATTTTGGAAGAGTTTAACAGCAAGGTCTTTGAATGGCTGCACCCAAGAGGGCTTAACATTGGTTTTGTTGCCACGGACAATGGCAGTAATATAGTTAAGGCCATGGGCGATGGTGGCTATTTAAGGGTCCTGTGTTTGGCGCCTGCATTAACATCATTGTTCAAGACTTTCTGAAAAAAGAATACTGAGTCAGCAACTTACTGACCACCTGCAGAAGAATATGCACACATTTCAGCCATTCTTTTGAAGCCCGGAAGCAGCTGAGGATCATTCAACGTGAGTATAGAGTGCCAGTTAAAGCACTCATCCAGGAGGTGCCAACACGTTGGAACTCAACTCATTACATGCTTGACCGTCTGTTTGAGCAGTACAGACCAATCAATGAATATGTCATGCGAAGACTAGGGGATGCTACTGTGAAAGGCATGACCGTTGAGATGGAGCAATGGGGCCTAGTTAAATGCCTGACAGAGATGCTACTTCCTTTCGAGCTCTTCACACGTGAAGTCAGCAAGGAGGACTGTACTATGGGCCAAGCTATCCCATTGTTGCACATGCTACAGGAACAGCTGAAGGGGGTGTCTGCAATGTACGCAGGTGTGGAGGAAAAAAAGAAGCATATGAGTTGGTGGAGAGCTTATCCCTTCGCTTAGCTGAAAATACAAGGGTGCAAACTGAGATTGTGTCATCCAACCATTACATTTCTGCCACAATTCTGGATCCACGGTACAAAGCAGTACTGAACACTAACACATTAATTCCTTTTTCACAAGTGGATGTTGCCAAGTACAAAACTTGGATAGCTGCGGTAGTCAGTTGCTTTGAAAAAGACCGTCTAAAAATTAGAGGCACGCTACTCCAGCCCACAACAAGTACTAGAGGGCAGCCGGCGTCAAGTTCAACTTCAGAGCCTGAGGGCAGTGCGGTTGGCTCACAGCAGTCAAAACCACCAACATCAACAACAGCAAGAACAGGATCATCAGCCTCAGTAAAATCGGCACAGGAATGGTTTCTACAGCAAGGGCTTGTTAGGTACAGTCCTGTTGCAAATGCAAAGGCAAAAGAGGCCGGGAAAAGCGGAGCACCCCTGAGCATTGAGTGGATGGTCCAGGCCTATCTGGATGACCCAACAGAGGTCTACATTGATCAAAACCCATTGCTGTATTGGTATGGGAAAAGTCGCCTTTGGCCAGTGCTCAGTAGGCTGGCGATAAACTATCTGGCTTGCCCTGTCGCAAGTGTCTCTTCTGAGCGTGTTTTCAGTGCTGCTGGTGCCATTGTAACAGTGAAAAGGACCAGTCTCTTGCTCCAAAACGTGGAGAGGTTAACCATGATCAAAATGAATCAGCACTTTATATCACCGGATTACACCATACCTGAAGCACAGCAGGAAGAGGAGGACAGTGACTTAGGTGACGGAAGTAGTGTGGTAGAGGACCTACTTCTGGGTGAGCCACCAGAGTTTGAGGACGAGCTCTACTTCCCTGACAACTAGGCTTTCAACTTGTTACTTTCTTTCTTCCTTATTTACTTTTATTATTTGTGTGTCTCTGTCTTTCTGGTTCAAATCACAACAAATCCATCACCACCGTCTTGTCTTTTTATTGCATATTGGAGTTGCGACTGTGTGCAGTTATTAAAGAAGTCCACTCCTCCGAGTCCTGCTCCATCCATCCTGACTCGCCCTAAATCCATTTCCCCCAAGCCAGACATTGGATGGAGAGAATAGTTCAAGAAATGTGTGCCTGCCTCGTCGAGTCCCTCCAAAAGAACATGACTATAGCTATCCTCCTTTCCGAGCCGAGAGGGACTGCTCCTTAAGATGAGAACAGGTAATGATGGCATGCATTGGACGCTGACTCTGAGTGATTGGTGTCTGTGTTGTTGTTGTTGTTGTGCATGAAGTGTACTAGTATTTAATCTACACACAAAAAGTGACTCAAGTCAATATTTCCCTTCTTGTTGTTTAATAACAAAATTGTACTTCTACTGCAGGCCGTTCCATTTCATTTTTGAATATGGAATCTGGACTCACTCGGTACACTACAGACTGAGTTGGACACCATGATGATGATGACCACATACTATACTCTTTGCAGTCAGTCAGTGGGATCGGAGATGATTGATGGAATAACTCGGGCGTTTCATGAAGTGGCATAAAAGGTAAACAAGTCAACAACAACCACAGTAGACCTACATGTCTGTGCAGTGGTGGAGTCAAGTGTAGTGGTATGACTGACAGCGGTGCATTGATTTAGTTACTTAATTTGGAAAATGCTATGTTTCTGTATATGTGTGCTCTGTCTGGCTCAGTCAAAATCTAAGCTAAGTGGAGGTTGGGTGGGTGCCTTGGGCCTGCTCTGTCGTGTTGTTGTTGTAGCCTGGTTAATGCTGAAAACAGAGTAGACATGATTTAGCCATGCCGCCTCCGAAAGTGTTCTTGTTGCACTCCACTGTAATTTATGCATTTTTTCTCCTTGATTTTTCAATATCCTTTTTGTTTTTCCATCTACACTTACAGGCCGACCTTTACCCTGTGCTATACTGGGAAAAACAACTCACACTTACCTTACCAATCCGCATCCGCCAGGCAGGCAGTGGCACCCAAGATTGACGGACGGAGCGTCCATGGAAGGGAGGACCAAAAGGAATACCGAGATGCAACTTCCCAATTTGACCAGGATAATAACATACAGTACCTTAGTATCATTCATCGTCTTTTAATTAATTTGATTCATTTTTTCTCTTCAATCATTACGACTGTGTGTTGTTGTTTATCATGTTTGCTCTTAGTCTTTGCTTATATCCCTAGAGCTATTTTTTAATTTTCTTTGCTAGCTTTAAAAGGAAGCCCGGTACAACAGAACATAAATAAAATGTATGTAATTTGGGTCTCTCTGAGGGCAGACAGGCAAGGCAATTGCATAATAATAATAATTAATAATATACTGCTGCCCTGTACTGTCTACTAGTCTACTTAGTACTACTTATCATTAACCACATCATGCATGCATTTCCTTTTTCAACCCTTAACAGATTTATGAATATGATGGTCGTCTGCCAAGATTGTGTGTTGTCCATGTGTAGTGTTTGTCTTTGTCAAACCTTTCCCTCAAATACCCCTTCCCAACCATTCATCAAACCCTAACCCTCTTCCCCCGGGCTGTGTGATTTATTGAGGTGTGACTAAAATGAATTCACACCAATAATTGATCACACACTTGCTGGGGCAGATGTGGTGAAAGCAAATAAGCAACACTAATTCAAGGCAGGGCAAGGATCTTCTTCTGCTCTAAGTATATATATAAGTATATATATATATATATATATATATATATATATATATATATATATATATATATATATATATATATATTATCTACTGGCGGTCGCCAGTAGATAGTTATAGTTAGGACCTATTATCCATAGGAAATCCGCGACATTCTATTTGAAATAACGTTGGCGCCGGTTGACGAATCTTTGCGAAAGTTTCCAACTTGTTGGGGCGCTCCGCTCCGCTCCTACCCTGAAAGTCTTGGGTTGATTCGTCAAGCGGGGACCGAGAAAAAAGGGGGGTCCCAAAACGCGTTTTCCCAATTCATTTTTCCTTAGGAACCTTTAGTCACAGCTACAGCCCGAACTGCTGAACGGAATTACACCAAATTTGGCAAAGAGGTAGCCCTTGGTTCAGACTGGTGCCTTTTGCTTAAATGGTGTAAATCCGTTCAGTAGTTCCTGAGAAATTCACAAGTAAAGTCACATATATATCTA
The DNA here is from genome assembly GCA_963921515.1 of Calotriton arnoldi. Taxonomy (NCBI): domain Eukaryota; kingdom Metazoa; phylum Chordata; class Amphibia; order Caudata; family Salamandridae; genus Calotriton; species Calotriton arnoldi. Next base: position 15,807 of record CAWUFW010017843.1, read on the forward strand.
TGGCCGAGTAGGGTCCGCGTACCCTCCCGACCACGAGCTGCATGCTAATTGGCTGTCAGCTGGCTGTCAACATTCCGATTCAGGAAGTGTTGGCAGCCATTTTGTCCCTCGGTAGAACCGAGGGACAGAAACAAGTGCGCAAAGCGCAAAAAGGGGGCAGGGTAGAAACACCCTGACCCCCTAGGCCTGCTCAGGGGGTCCCAAAAGGACCCCCTGGGCAAAAAAAAGCATTTTTTTTTTTTAAAAATCAGCAGGATGCGCTCAGGGTGCGCGGATCCTGCCGAAAAAAAAAAAATCGAAGCGCGGTCTCCCGCGCTTCGATGTTAATTTGCCCCCGGGTGGGCCAAGTCCCGGGGGCATGGTGGGAGGGGTTAAATTTATGTATGGGTGGCCTCTAAGGGCCCCCCTAGCCCTGAGGACCGCCACCCCCGGGGCTTCTGTTTTTACCTGTGTGGGGGGCTCCAGCCCCCACACGCCCTGGGACCGCCACCTCCCGGGGCACTAAAAATTAAAAATGGGGGTCCGTTTTGGACCTCCGAAGCCCCGGGGACCACCACCTCCCGGGGCTTTGAAAATGTGGGGAGGGGGCCGCGCGGCCCCCTCCTGGAGCCAGTGATGGCCCTGGGGACCGCCACCCCCAGGGCCAGCTCCTGCAGTGTCCCGGGGTGCCTACCCCGGGACACTGCTGTTTGCAATGACAGGACGGGAGCCTCGCGGCTCCCGTCCTGTCATTGCAAACTTGCTTTGGATATTGGAAGAGAGAGCAGGAAACCTGCTCTCGCTTCCAATATCCAAAGCTGATTGCTTTTCCACATGGGGAAATGGCCTTAAATGGCCTGAGAAGGGGGCCACGCAGCCCCCCTCCAAATAAAAAAATCAAAAAATCGAGGCCATGCCCCGGGGGATGGGGTCCCCGGGGCCAATACAGGCCCAGGGAAGGGGGGCCATGCGGCCCCCTTCCCGTTTTTTTTTTTTTAATTTAAAAAAAAAAAAAATGCTCAGGCCCCGGGGGATGGGATCCCCGGGGCCAAAAGTGGGCAAGGGAAGGGGAGCCACGCAGCCCCCTCCCATTAAAAAAAAACTAGAAAAAAAAAACGACCGGCATTGTGCCGGAGGCCCCGCCCCCTCCCTGCAGTACTCTGCAAACGCGCCCCTCGCGCGTTTGCAGAGGGGAACGATTCCCCTTGAATACTGGGGGTCCCTGGGAGCCAACTAGCCCACCAGGAACCTCCAGTATACACCAGGGGCTGCGTTGCAGAGACGTGTACAGAGGCCACGCCCCTTTTACACCTCTCTGCAACGCAGCTTTGTGGCGCTTTGGAGGTATATGGTGGGCTAGTTGGACTCCAGGGACCCTCAGGATTCAAGGGGACTTAATCCCCCAACTTAAAATGCGCCACGGGGCGCGTTTGCACAGTGGTGAAGGGAGGGGCGGGGCTTCAGGTGACATGTGTGCAAACAGGCCCCGTGGCGCGTTTTAAGATGGGGAATAAATTCCTTTTCAATCCTGAGGGTCCCTAGGGGCCAACTAGCCCACCAGGTACCTCCAGTAAGCGCCACAGAGCTGCGTTGCAGAGTGTTGTAAAAGGGGCGTGGCCTCTGAACACCTCTCTGCAACGCAGCCCCTGGCGCATACTGGAGGTACCTGGTGGGCTAGTTGGCCCCTAGGGACCCTCGGGATTGAGGAGGAATTAATTGTCCAACTTAAAACGCGCCACAGGGCGTGTTTGCAGACATGTCACCTTAGGCCCCACCCCTTCCTTCACCATTGTGCAAATATTCCTCTAAAATCAGCCGAACTACGAATTCCGATTTACTCACCTGTTATCAGGAGAGACCTCAGTGCTGCATCTTTCAGCCCAGTACTGATCCTGAAAAGTAATTATAACCGTACTTACCAGTAACTTGAATTTCCTTCCATAGGATATCATTGCCTGCTTTTTGCTGAAAAAGTTTCTGTGTCGATTTTTGAAACATACAAATATTCCTCTAAAATCAGATGAAATACGAATTCCGATTTACTCACCTGTTATCAGGAGAGAACCCAGTGCTGCATCTTTTAGCCCAGCACTGACCCTGAAAAGTAATTCTAACCGTACTTAACAGTAACTTGAATTTCCTTCCATAGGCTAACATTGACTGGTTTCACTTGGAAATTCTTCTAAGTGTGGAGTTTTGGAACTTTATAATATTCCACTTAAATCAGCCGAAATACGAATTCCGATTTACTCACCTGTTATCAGGAGAGACCTCAGTGCTGCATCTTTCAGCCCAGTACTGATCCTGAAAAGTAATTTTAACCGTACTTACCAGTAACTTGAATTTCCTTCCATAGGATATCATTGCCTGCTTTTTGCTGAAAAAGTTTCTAAGTGTCGATTTTTGAAACATACAAATATTCCTCTAAAATCAGACGAAATACGAATTCCGATTTACTCACCTGTTATCAGGAGAGAACCCAGTGCTGCATCTTTTAGCCCAGCACTGACCCTGAAAAGTAATTCTAACCGTACTTAACAGTAACTTGAATTTCCTTCCATAGGCTAACATTGACTGGTTTCACTTGGAAATTCTTCTAAGTGTGGAGTTTTGGAACTTTATAATATTTCTCTAAAATCAGCCGAACTATGAATTCCGATTTACTCACCTGTTATCAGGAGAGAACCCAGTGCTGCATCTTTTAGCCCAGCACTGACCCTGAAAAGTAATTCTAACCGTACTTACCAGTAACTTGAATTTCCTTCCATAGGAATCCATTGTCTGGTTTTCAGCAGAAAAGTTTCAAAGTGTCGATTTTCACAAACTACAAATATTCCTTAAAAATCGCATGTGTGACTTAAACGCATTCTTTCAACTGTTTACAGGAGATGAACCAGTGCTGGTTCCAGGATCCACCACTGAGTAAGAAAAAGTAACGATAACACTACTTACCTGCTAAGTGAATTTCCTGCCTTAGGATAACATTGGTGATTCTATATGAAAAAGTTTGTGTCAACTTTTAAAATACAATAATATTCCTTAAAAATCACTACTGTAACCAAAACGCTTTTACTCAACTGTTTACAGGAGATGTCCCAGGACTGAATCTAGGATCCAGTCCTGTGGTTAGAAAAGTAATCCATAAAGAAACTAATTGCATTTAACTAGAAATTCACATTGAGCTCAATGTTGCTTTGTTTTTGAAATTGTGTTGCCCATTGCAACAACTGTAACTACTGTACTTAAAAGTCTATTGCCTATTTGCAAAGTATTTAAACTAAAGTAATTCATTCTGAGAAAGTATATTTTGTAATGTAATGTATAATGTAATTACAATGTAATTTAAAAAATAAAATATCTAAAAATAAATAGTTTAAAAAAATGTTGTAAATCAGTATCAAAAAAATAAATATAACAATTAATACATTTAAAAATTGTCATTTACAAAACCTTTGAAATTCACTGAAAAAACCATAGGTTTCAGACACGTTATAGTTAGGAATTAGCATTTAAAAAACCTTTGAAATTCACTGAAAAAACCATAGGTTTCAGACACGTTATAGTTAGGAATTAGCATTTAAAAAACCTTTGAAATTCACTGAAAAAACCATAGGTTTCAGGCACGTTATAGTTAGAAATTAGCATTTAAAAACCTTAGAAATTCACTGAAAAAACCATAAGGTTTTAGGGACAGTTATAGTTAGTTGGACATTGCACTCGTACAAAACCCGTGAAATTCCCCGTTATAGTTAGTTCAGGTAACTATAACTCGCGCCCCGCAATGCACTGCTGATGACGTCACATATTACATCACTCATGACATGGTCAGTGACATCACTGATGACATCACTGATGACATCTCAAATGACATCACTGATGACATCATCCATGTGAGAATTTAATGCACCTCCTCACACCCTAATATAACCTTTGATACACCCACTCTAAATTACAGACTGCCATTCTCAAAACCATAGACACTCCAACACCAATAACTACATACCCACTCACTGATTCTTAGGTCTACAAACACACATCCACTCACTCACCCGTACAGTCACTCATACTTATGGTCACTCAGTACAGGACTATCATATGCACTCATACTCCTATATAGACACTCAAACACCGCCACTCATCCATAGAGGTACTCACACACCTAGTCAGTCATGCAAATAATTAAACACACTGCCATTTACTCACCTATACAGTTATACACACACCAGCTCACTTACTCATACAAATACTAGCACATTCTTACGCTCTTATACAATCACTGATACAAGCACACACTCATCCATACAGTCACTCTCACAATCACACACTCTCGCTTATAGCTATTTATATACTCCAACACACATATATACTGCCTTTCACATATGTAGTTACTCACACATGTACCACTGGGACATACATTCACTCACTAACACACTCTTACACACACTTACCCACCCATACAGTCTATCACACATGCACTCTTGAAACCATCCACCCAGTGAATCACCCACTCACACATCTATGCACAGAGTCGCACACACCCCACCCACACAAACACTCAGGCACCCATACAGATACTCAGACAACCAATCAATAACTCATATAGACACTCATGTAGCTATTCACAAACCCATGCACCACTTACACAGCAACAGACAGACGGATACAGACATTCACCCAGTTTAGTCACTAACCCATGCATTCAGTAAGATACGTTTAATCACTCACTTATCGAGTTAGTCATGCACCTACTAAATCATCCATACAGACACTTATACACCCACTCATTCTTCAATACGCCTTTCCCTATATATATTAAAAATATTTAAACTTTACAGAAACACACAGTCACTGGATGATGTCATCAGTGATGTCATTTGAGATGTCATCAGTGATGTCATCAGTGATGTCACTGACCATGTCATGAGTGATGTAATATGTGACGTCATCAGCAGTGCATTGCGGGGGCGCGAGTTATAGTTACCTGAACTAACTATAACGGGGGAATTTCACGGGTTTTGTACGAGTGCAATGTCCAACTAACTATAACTGTCCCTAAAACCTTATGGTTTTTTCAGTGAATATATATATATATATATATATATATACATATATATATTATCGGCCACACTGGCAACAGATTAGATTGCCCAGTGCCCACCCATGCTCAGTAGTATTCGCTATTCTCTTTTTTTCCAGAGGAACCTAATTATATTAACCCATTATTAATTATTAATTGCCGTCATGGATTTATCATCCTTCCAGCACTAAAGGTTATGCTTGTCCACTTCATGGGTCGAGTCCACTACTTCAGTTTTTTGTAACTTGTACTAGGCTATCCCTGCCACCATTATGTTTTATTTTACTTTAGCATTGCTTAATATCAATATCATTCATCATCACTTTCTTCTTGTTTGGCAGTGTTCTTCTTGTGTACTTACTACTTACTGTACTTCTACTACTCGTTCCCTAGTCTCCCTCAGGTGACTGACTAGTCTCATTTTCTTTTTTTGCAAATGCAACTGTCTACTACTGCTACCACCACCCACCATGGCACCTTAGGAAACCAAACCATCACCATGCAGCCATTGCTTCGCCTAAACATCAATCACAGGTAAGAGAAGAAGTGTGGGGGAGTCAATAATGTATATACTATGGAAATTAATTATTTCACACACCCACACTGACAATAGTAGGACAAGTGAGGGTACTGCATCTATCTGTCAGTGTGTTACACTTTTGGCAGATTTTAAAAACTGGCTGCGGCCCTGCAGCAAAAGGAGGAAACAAAAACAAACAAGGTGACGTAAAAGAGTAACCCCCCTCAGAAAAGATTTGCATCATATGTATTGGAAAACTATAAATTTATTACCCTAACAAATATAAACTAGAAGAAAAACCCATAAAACCTGACCCACCCCTCTCCCTAACCCCAACCAATGTCCAGTAAATTAAATAAATATCCATGTCCAAGTTCAAGAAAAAGTAAACCCCAAGGTTCCCCAACAAGTCCCAACATCCCACCCACCAAAGAAAGATTAAAAAAGGGGCAAGAGTCAAAGACTGAGGTCGGTGATGATGATGACATCTAGCGGAAGGGGGTGCCAGCTAGTTCTCAGGACCTCCTCCAGCTTGGCCTCCAGGCACGCCACCCTGAGGAGCACGCAGCGCCGAAAGTTCCTGCAGGAACAACAGGGGTGGGCAGCAGTAGATGTTGGTGATGGGCGACGGGCGGCTGCCAGAACACAGCGCCGTACCACCGGAGGCACGGGGGGCTGGCTGGGCCCCGGGGCATTGGAGGAAGAAGCTGCAGCTGCTGCCTCCTCCTCCTCCTCCGCCAGGACAACCAGCCGGCGATATCCATCCCGGATGGCCTCCAGCTTCCTTTGCCGGGCCCTGGCCGCCAACTCTTGCCAAGTGGTTTGGGAAGGAGTAGCTATATCAAGAAAGGAAAAAAAATTGAATTGTAACCAATACTCTTAGCAAAACAGTAACACAAAATTAAATTACACACATAAAAATTATAGTGGCACAGTAGTAGTAGCAGTAGCACTAACAGCTGTTGTATCCTCCTCTCCTCCTCACTTCCCTTCCTCTGCCCCTAAGATTTGGATGTGATGATTATACTTTCAGGCACTAAGTATGGAATAGAGTAGAAGTATTCTTTTTCTCTCTCTTGTTTAGCACAATTAATCTTGTAGGCATGCCAGCTCAGCCAGCTTGTGCCCTGGCCTAGACAGACATACTTGTGTCACAGACTCATGTACTTTACTACTGTCTGCATGTGGGGCAGCTGTACTACACAATTATATATTTCCATTACGGCCATACTCTGTTAAATCAATGCTCAGACAATTTCACTTTCACCCTGACTACACTACTGCAATAAGGCACATGATGATGGTTAATGATCCCATGCTTATGGATGATGAGAAACGGTGGCACGACATCATGTCACTCACGTGATGATGATGATGACATACTGAGTGAGTTGTAAGTACTAGGTACCATGTAGCCGATAGGCCACCCATGGCTGACACAGGGAGGGGACTGGAGCGGAAGTGGGCCTCGGAGTCACTCGGAGGGAGGCGATTATGGGTAGGGTAAATAATAGTCATGCACAATATATATGTTGTGCTTGCAAACTACTGTGAGTCAAGGGAGTATTCCATTCTGAGATACAAGTACAACCTCAAACCTTTGAATCAAAAACCTTGCAAAAAAACAGTCCTTGTTCCTCCTAGGGCTTGTTTTTTCATTTACATTCAGTGCATTGCTCTTCTAGCATTATTATTATTTTATTCTTAATCTTCTTCACCCTTGGCTTTGGTACTCTGGCACAGTTTAATTTTCTTTTACATTCTCTTCATCCAGTCTGACTCTGTTTTCACCTACTATATGATACATACAGGCATCCATCCAAACATGGCTATCATAAACCGGCTTTCACCGACAACAACATACATTTAGATATAACCAACCACCACCCATGCCATGCGTCCTTGCTTGCCTTAGAGTTTGACCCCTCAAATCCCCCCCGGAGGATTCCTTTCACCCATACAGTTTCACCCACCCAGACAAGCATCCTTTCTGCTTTCTCTTTCACCTTTCACCCATCCTTCAACTACCCATGCATCCTATTCCTATCATTTTCATCCGCCACCTATGCATCCCGGGGCCCCTTCCTTCACCCACACATCCTTCTCTGCCAGTCATACATGTCGTCTGACTGTTTGTCTTGGTCATAAAACTGTCTTGGCTGAGTTGAAGATAGAATATGTGATTAGTTACTCAACCCCCGCCGCTAATGCTAATGTTTAAGTAAAGGCCAGGGTGTCTTCTTCAACTGTTTAGTGTTCACAACAACTTAGCCTCAGCAGAAGTACAGTGTACTAGTACTGAGCGTACACCCTTGCAGCAAGTGTATTCATCATTCTCAATAAGTAAGGAATATGACTTACCACCACCCGCCACTGCTGCTGGCTCACCCCCTGTGGCTGCCGCATCCGCTCCCTCTGGAGTGGCATGGTGGCCCTCAACGCTGGCCCCGGCACTGGTGGTCAGTACGCCTGGAAGAAAAAAAATCCTATTTTTTTAGATGCCATATACACCTCCCCTATTTATTTATTTTCATTAGCAAGATTGAAAATACATAATTAATAATACATATACACCACACACATCACTATCTACAATTCGGATACTAGAGTACAGTAGACAGTATGTCCTATCAAAAATAACTAAATATTATCCGGTTGGGCATTTTGTTTGTGTCAATTTTTGAAAAGCCTCTCAAGAAGAGGGCAACCCATAGGACTGGACTCAGTGACTAGATCTATTGGTGCATCTCATTTTTTGAAAAGAAGAAAGAGTGGCCAACTGGGCGGACATGAGATCTCTCTTAGTTGGAAAATAATGGTGTCATCCTCCTACTCCTCATACTTCCTTCCAGCCATGGTGCACGGTAACAGTTGTTCAGTGTTCACCATCAATTGCTGCTACTAAAAAAAGTACTAGGCCTGGATTAGAAAAAGTAAAATACACCACTTTGGGGGGTCCTGCTCCTGTCCAATGTGAGTGACCACCATTACTGATTGAGCATGATGAGACAGTAAAAGAAACTAAAGCCTTCTCATCTCACAATTCACAAACCTGCGGATATACCTTACTTGTCTTGGGCATGCAATCTGCAGTCTGCACAGCATATTAGTGCTATTAGTAGTAGTAAGGAGTCCTTACTAGTACTAGTAGTAGCCTAGGACCAATGGGTTCTCTGAGTCTTACAGTACCACTACTAGGCAATCCACATAAGGGGAGAGAGAAAGCTCAGTGAAACCCAGAAGAAAGCAAGCTACAGACAGACTGTCTAATACAGAGTCAGAGCAGAGGTTAGTCAGATGCAGTTTGATTTGATGTAAAAATAAAAACAGACACTAGAAGAAATAATGTTAGTAGTAGTACTTAGTAGTAGGTAATGGAGCAAAAACTAGAATTTCAAAACAGATAGATTGAAGAGGATTTTGGAAAAATTTAAATTAGGAAAAGGAAATAATAGAGCGGTAAAAGTTAGGGAAATATTAATATATTACAACACCAGGAGGACTTACTGGGGCCAGCAGCAGAGCCATCTGTGCCTGAGGCCGCTTCCTGCTGCTCTTGGGAGGCCCCTCCAGCTCCCGCACCCGCTGCACTGCCAGCTGCCCCAGTCTTCTTCTTGCCCCTGGATGCTGATCATGTAAAGAGACAAAAAGTGATTTGTGTTAAATATATAAATATAATTGCTCTAAAAATATTTTTAGACAGGAAACGGCAATTGCAATAACATTGACCTATGCTAAATCAATCAGATCGACTTATTCGACTAGTAGTAGTCGACTAATATGTATTGCAGTCGAGTACCATCCGATCATTATTATTCCACAGTTCAATTCCGATTCCTGAATCCTAAACATACCTAGCCCGCCTATTCCTGACTTTGGAATGAATTGCAAAAAAATTATATTTGCTTCTAAGTTCAGATCTCATTCCCAATTATCTCTCAGTCTCAACTCCAACAACCCCCTTTGACGGGCCAATTACTAAGTCTGCATTTATTCTTCTTAATGCATAGATGGACGCATGCATATTGCATACACCAAATTGGTTGGTTGCTATTCCACTCACTATAAGAACTACAAAAGGTTCTACTAGGACTGAAGTCATGTGAGAGGACGCGTCACGAGTCACGACGCAGGCCGCTAAATTACCAAATAATACTAACTAACTAACTACTACCACTATCTTAGTGACAGGAGACAGGACAGCCTGACAGGACAAAGGAAAGGACTGGAGTCTTTCCTATGTGGATTACCTACCTAACTTAAATTCTCTAACCTCTCTCACATAACCAGCCCAAGTGAGCGCAAAGTTGCAAACAAGTACGATTAGTTAGTAGCGCCGAGCACCTGTCTGGAAGTAACAATCACATAATATAAGATTTTTAAACATAGGTTACCTGCATGTAAGCAGCAGCAACATGTTAGCTATTTGCGAAAAAAATAATATTCGCAATAACACAGAACAGAAGAACACAAAATAGTAATATAAATAGCCACTCACCAAACCCCGGGACCTCAACACCTAGCAGGTCCAGCAGGTCATGCTCCCGGTCCAGGATATCGGACCACCGGTGCGTCAATTGGTTATGGGTGCGCCGGACTCCAGAGCAGCGAAACACTGCCCGGCTCACCCTCGCCCACCGCCGGTGACGCTCCTGGAGCCCGTACCCAGACCCAGGCCTGCCGCCTGCTGCCAGGATTAAGGGGAGGTGGCGCTGGATAAAAAAAAACAGTGCGGCCACCACCGCCTCACTGAATAAGGCCGGTGCCTGTACCCGTTGTGGGCACCGCCTTGCGCAAGGAAGGCAGTCGCGGCTCTCACTCCGAGCCCTCCTCTTAGTCTTCCCTTGGCCCTTTGCCATGGTTCTGGGTAGGCGGGGGGCGGAAAAGAAAAGGTAGGAACTAAGAAAGTAAGTAAAAGAAATGAAAAAAGAAATTAATAGAAAAAGAGTGAAAAACGCAGTAAAAAAACACACAAAAAGTAGGAAAAAACATAAAATATACAATCAGGAATAGAGAGGGATAGATAATAAATAAAAAAGATTAAAAAAGTTTCTAGAAACAAAGTATTGAAAAGATATAGGGAGGATAGAAAAACAGGCCCAGAACCATAGCAAAAAGTGAAAAACAAGATGGCCGCGCCCATTGGCGGCCGCGTGGTGAAGTTTGCGCAATATTTCCCCCCGAGCACGCAAAAAGCGTCCCCGAACACGCATACGCGTTCCCGAACAGGAAAAGCGCATCGCGACCGGGCGGAACAAGCAACTCCGCGCTCGCGGAAATTCGCGTAGCTCGCGGAGTTTTTTTGCGGCTTTGCGGAATTCCTCGTAGCACGACTACGCGAACTCTGCCCAGGGTTACTCAGAACATTCTTGGACCTGTGAAAAATCATTAGAAGGTTTGCCCTTCTATCTGGAGAACCTGAAGGAAGACTTGAACTGGACCCCAGAGGTAGCTCCAAGGGTCGTTTGGATGATCTCCTGTGTGAGCTACCGGGACACAACATAATTTCAGGGGCCATTTCCTTGAAACTTCCCAGCTGGCCAGTACCAAGTGTACCTGCCTTGGACCATGCTTCTGGCTTTTTTTGGAGTGAGGCATAACCCCCAAGTGGTGCCACTCAGGTCCTGGCCCTTGGCTGTTGTTTGAGAGCACTCCTCCTGTCCCAAAACTGCAAGATCTGGGATATAGAAACTTTGTGCCAACTATTTGCCTGGAGAACCGATGAAGATCGGTGTTGAGACTGCAGCTGTTGACGTTGAATAGTCGGCCAGACTCAACTTGGTAGTTTTCCCCGATGAAGGAAATCTGACTTTTAGAAAAGTTTCCAAGTCTGACCGTAGAGGGCATCATCTGGACCAGTCCAGGTATAGTTTACAGGCTCACTATACAGTTAGGTATTGGTGAAGAATTCAGCTATACCTAGAAAGTTGTGGATATTAGGTTAGCTTTGGCTTGTTCAGACTGATGTCTTCCAAATACTTGAGTTCACCTGAGGTAAAGCTAAACTTGCCCAGGTTCTGAAAAGCATCAGATTTCCTTGGTGCAGGATTTCCCATGGCCAAAAAATATAAATACAGTCGACTCAGTGAACCTGGAACCACCCGCAACCACTCCCCATGCAGGTTAGAGGTATGAGGAGAGGGGCAGTGTCCAAAGGGCTCAGACACCAGTACAGCTAGGCACTTTTGGAGACATTGTGGAGTATAGAGTCTGATGCTGGACTACTCAGGTCTCGAAGAATAAGGGGACTAGGGCTGTTGAGAGCTGTTTATGCCCATGGTTCGAGGGCGTTGCAGTACTGCTCTGGTTAATACAAACAACAGCAGCAGCCCTTGAGCTGCCCTGCTCGGGAAAGTGCTCCTGTAACTATTACAACTCACAAGGTTGTAAGTTTTCTAAGTTCTTTGTTGATTGACTTCTCAAATTCACACATCCCTATACACAATCAGGCTGACCTTGAGAGACAAGTAAATAAGTGGCAACAAAAGCTTTATTTCAGAACCTGGAGTGACAAGTTTCTCGCCTTAGGCCAGAATTCCCACCTGATTTAGTATCTCAGATTTTAATCCTTGATTGACAACAACAGAGTGAGTCTAGTAGTGACATACATTATGCATCCATGGAGCAGCACTCTGTATGCCCACCTTTGCAGTGAATATCACTGTCAAACAGGGGAACAGATTAAATGAAGATTTTTGGGGCCCCAATTGCTACCCATCTCGTCATTATTGATTTCCGGCTCCAGTTATTATTTGGGAGAGAGTGCTTACAGAATCCAAAATGTGTATGATAAATTACAAAAGATATGTGTTACCATGTTTGTTTCCAGTTTGGCACATTTATGAAGAGACAGTAGCAACGGGTACAGGCAATTTAAAGTTTAATCTATTTAAGATAACACAATTAATACTGTAGAAAATTCCGCTCTCAATATTTCAGCCCTCCAACACATAAAAATGCTGATTTTTGGTTGTAAATATATCGAACTGGCTGCACTTAAATACTGAAGAAGAAATAACTTGTTGTAGAAGAAATAACTCTTTGAAATCAGGTGGCAGAAAGGTCCACTGCAAGGATGACAACTAAAATAGCAATTAAGTAACTTAATACTTTACTGTAACCTGAAAGGCTTTCTCTTTTCCTTGATTACATATTTCAGAAGGATCTCGTTTTATTTTCATATGAGAAAGAAAACTGATAAATGTTATATATATAAATATAGATTTGTAACCCCTTCAGTGCCGAGGACGTACTGGTTACGTCCTCTGCAACGGTGGAGCTGTGCCGAGGACGTAACCATTACGTCCTGGCACTGGCCCGAGGGGGAAGCACTGGCGCTCCCCCCGTGGGCCGCCCCCCTACATGCCCTCACTGGGGAAGGCAGCGGAAGCGCTTCCGCTCCCTCCCCCAACCCCTCCCTCGGCAATCCGATGACGTCGGCGCGCTCACGGCGTGCCAACGTCATCATAGGGTGCCGGGGACGCGCTGGAAGCCATTTGTTTCCAGCGCGTCTACAGAGAGGACGTGTTGAAAGGTAAGTCCTTCTCTCGGGGGGGGGGAGTTTGGGGGAAAAACAGACACAGGGGGAAAGGAAAGAGTTTTTCCTTTCCCCCTGTGCCTGTTTCTAATGGATTCCATCCACTGGACCACCAGGGATGTTTTTTTGGTTTGTTGGGGGAGCGACCCCTTAGGCAAGGGTCGCTCCCCTGGGGGGCATAGGTATCCATGTTTCGGCGATTTGGCCGATCAGCCTCCCTGGGGGGGCCGAAACCCACTAGGAACCAGGGACTGTATTATTTGCACATTTTGGGAGCGACCCCTTGGGCAAGGGTCGCTCCCATGGGGGTGATTTTTTTTATCCATGTTTCAACCCCCCTCCCCCGTTTTTAGGCCAATCAGCCCCCCGGGGGGGGCAGAAACCCACTAGGAACCAGGGACTTTATTATTTGCACATTTTGGGAGCGACCCCTTGGGCAAGGGTCGCTCCCATGGGGGTGATTTTTTTTATCCATGTTTCGCCACCCCCGGGGGCTGATTCGGCCGTTTTTAGGCCAATCAGCCCCCTGGGGGGCAGAAACCCACTAGGCACCAGGGAATTTATTTGTGTGCATTTTGGGAATGACCCCTTGGGCAAGGGTCATTCCCATGGGGGTGGTCTTTTTTACCTCCATGTTTCGACCCCCCCTGGGGCTAGATCAGCCATTTTTCCTGCTGATCTAGCCCCCGGGGGGGTTGAAACCCACTAGATGCCAGGGATTCATTTTTAGTAATTATGGGGAGCGATCCCTTGGGCAAGGATTGCTCCCCTTTTGGGCATGAATGTTTTGGTCATTTCTGCCCCCCTTGGGGCAGATTGGCTTTCTATTTTTAGGCCCATCTGCCCCCAAGGGGTGTAGAAGCCTCTAGACTACCAGGAATTTTTTTTAATGTATGTATATACATATGTATATACATATGTTTTGGGGAGTGGCCCCTTGGGCAAGGGTCACCCCCTTTTGGGGATGATTGTTTTGGCCTTTTCTTCCCCCCTTGGGGGCAGATCGGCCATATATTTTTAGGGCCCAAAGGGGGCAAAAGCTGCTAGACCACCAGGGATTTTATTGTTTATGGTGCAAAATGTTTTGGGGAGTGGCCCCTTTTGGGGGTGAATATTCTGGCTGTTTATGCCCCCATAGGCCTTGTATTTTTAAGCCCATGTGCCCCCGGGAAATTTTGTGTGATCGGCTGATGGTTTGTGTGCCATTATTTGTGACCATAACATTTTGTTTTCTCCTTTTCATTTTAGGGCAAAGCTTTGTTTTAAATTGTGCTTGCGGTTTCGGCACTGGTAGAGCTGCAGTTTAGTTGCAAGTGTTTGGTAAGGAAACGTTTTTTATATTGTTTACTACAAATGTGACCTTCATGAATGTGTTTTTTTGGAAATTTTGTAATATTAGAAGCCTATTTAGCTTTTGTTTGATAGTCTGTGCCATTTTCCTTGTATTTGTGCACAATGTGTATTGTGTTGCTCTTTGTGTAATCTATTTTGTGTTTTCTTTTTTAGTGGGATATTGGTGCTTGCTGTGTCTGTGCAGAGTAGGTGCTGGTGAGTCTAGCTGCCTCTGGCAAGTGAGTGGTATTGTTTTACAGTATATAGGTCTTTGTGTGCTTTGTATTGATAGACTTTGCCTTGCTACTGCTATATGCTTGTAGTTTTTCTTTTAGTTTTATAAATCCACACTTTGTTTATTACTTTTTTATACACTTTGGGTACTGTTGACTTATTTGTCAAGTTACTTGTATAACTAAGGATTATGGCTAGCCGCAGGATGACCGCTCAGCAGGTTGTTGGGATGCTTTTCGAGTCTTCTTCTGACCATGATTATGAGACTGACTCTGCATCTGAGGCAGAGGAGGGAGGGGAAGATTCAGACAGTAAGTTTTCTCTCCACATGGAATCATCTGATGATGAAGCTACTCTCAGTGCGGATGAAGTGCCTGTTTTAGAGGAGGACACTGATGTGCCAATAGTGCAGCAAGAGGCATCCGGATTGCAGCCTGAGTCTGCGAGGCTTCCCATTGGAAGTGCTGGACTATGGGTTGACCCAAACATGGTGCAGCCGGTGCTGCCTGTCTTTAATGGTGTTGCAGGGTGTAGAGTGAATTGTGAAAATGTTTGGCCTATAAATTTCTTTCAGTTGTTTTTGGACGATGTATTTTTGGCTGAGATTGTTGAGCAGACTAATTTGTATGCTGAACAGTATTTGAGGGACAACAGTGCCAGGCTTAGGCCCCACTCTAGAGCTACCCGGTGGACTCCCACAAATCTGGATGAGCTGAAGAAGTTCTTGGGTTTAACTTTTTTGATGGGCCTGATTAGGAAGCCATCTCTGTCTTCATATTGGTCTACTAATCCCTTGATGGCAACAGCTATATTTCCTGCAACCATGAGTCGTAATCGGTATTTGCTTCTTCTTCGGATGTTGCATTTTGTTGATAATGCTTTTGCGTTGCCCCGCGATCACCCTGATTGTGACCGTCTGTTTAAGGTTCGGCCTGTCCTTGATCACTTAGTTGATCGATTTTCAGAGATTTCTGTGCCCGGGAAAGAAATAGCTGTGGATGAGTCTTTGGTCCTGTTCAAGGGTCGATTGGTTTTTAGGCAGTACATTCCTAGCAAGAGGGCACGCTTTGGAATTAAGATGTATATGCTGTCTGAGAGTAGTACTGGATATGTCTATAATTTCAGGGTCTCCACTGGTAGGGATTCCAGTATTGACCCCCTGGTTGTCCATCCACTTTTGGAGTTGCAGAGAAAATTGTGTGGGAACTGAGCAGAGGACTTTTTAACAAAGGTCACCTTTTATATGTAGATAACTTTCACACTGCTGTGCCATTGTTCAAGGAATTGTTCAAAGTGGACACTGTTGCTTGTGGCACAATCCTCTCCAACCGTAAAGGTTACCCAAAAGAGCTGGTTTGTAAAAAACTTGTGAAGGGACAGTGCAGTGCCTTGCGTAGTGATGAGCTTCTAGCTCTGAAATTTTCTGACAGGAGAGATGTCTATATGCTGACTACCATCCATGATGAAAGTACTTCACCTGTGACTGTTTGGGGTCAGGTTGCTGAAGTGCGCAAACCTGTGTGCATTTTAGACTACAATAAGCACATGGGTGGTGTAGATCGAGTAGATCAGAGGTTGGAACCTTGCACTGCTGTTCGTAAGGCGTACGTTTGGTATAAGAAGTTGGCTATCCATTTATTCCATTTAACAAGCTACAATGCCTTTGTTGTATTTAAGGATTGCTCTCCAGAGTCAAAGATGACATTTGTTCAGTTTCAGCAGTCTTTGATAGGCAGCCTTGTTTTAGTAGAACAGGCAGGAGTTCCTAGAGAAGCAGTGGTGGAAGATGTGGCTAGATTGAAAGATCGCCACTTTCCTGATCACCTTCCTCCCACGGCTAAAAAAGACTTTCCCGCTAAAAAATGTAGAGGTTGTGCGTGAAGAGGTGTGCGGAAGGAGAGTCGTATGTACTGCCCCTATTGCCCTTCTAATCCTGGGCTGTGTGTGCCCACATGTTTTATATTGTACCACACACAACGGAGTTTTTGGTTACAACCGTGAGCATAAAAGTAAAGTGACAGGTCTGTATTGTTTTATATTTTTGTTCAGATTTCATGGTTGGCAAAAGTGTGATGTATTCAGTTAGAGCTGTTGTGCTTGTAGTTAAAGGTTTGTATCTATTGCCAATTGGTTTGTGGTTTTTTTTGTTGCATAAAATATGTGATGGCGGTGTGTGAGGACTGGCGCTTGGCTGGCGGTGTGTGTGGACTGGCGCTTGGCTGGCAGTGTGTGTGGACTGGCGCTTGGCTGGCGGTGTGCGTGGACTGGTGCTTGGCTGGCGGTGTGCGTGGACTGGCGCTTGGCTGGCGGTGTGCGTGGACTGGCGCTTGGCTGGCGGTGTGTGTTGACTGGCGCTTGGCTGGCTGTGTGCATGGACTGGTGCTTGGCTGGTGGTGTGCGTGGACTGGCGCTTGGCTGGCGGTGTGCGTGGACTGGCGCTTGGCTGGTTGTATGCGTGGACTGGTGCTTGGCTGGCGGTGTGCGTGGACTGGTGCTTGGCTGGCTGTGTGCGTGGACTGGTGCTTGGCTGGCGGTGTGCGTGGACTGGCGATTGGCTGGTGGTGTGCGTGGACTGGCGCTTGGCTGGTGGTGTGCGTGGACTGGTGCTTGGCTGGCGGTGTGTGAGTAGTGACTTGCTGCTGGTCACTACACACACTGCTAGCCAAACACCACTCCACGCAATCCATCAGCTGGTGTGGTTGCTGTCTCAGGAATGTGGGTGTGTGAAAGTGATGGGCCCTTGAATGACGCTGTCTGCTAATGTGAGTCTTGTAATGTGTTGGGCCCGCGGCTGGCGGTATGAATGGTTTTGTATGCGGCACACGTATGAAAGGTGTATGAATGTCCTGTAAAGAGGTTGGTGCCTTGTCGTGGCTTTACAGCTCACGAGCTGTGAGTCAATGGTTCAGTTTCTCGTCCTTTCAATTATTAACAGTGCATTTCATTTTTGTGAAATCTCTGGTTAATACAACTGTATATACTGAACCATCACTCACCCTCGTGCCAAATCCAACCAGTATGTCTGTGTGCTTGAGGAATAGGTGGTTGTGCAGAAATATTTGTCTTTTCTGTCTTTCTGCAGCAGGGTGTACCTTGTCCCTTTTTGGGAATGTTGTAATGTGTTGGTTTCGTGCCTGGTGGTGTGAATGGTCTTGTGTGTATCACGTGTGAAAGGTGTGTGAATGGCCTGTAAAGCGGTGGGGGCCTTGACGTGGCTTTACAGCTCACGAGCTGCGAGTCACTGGTTCAGTTTTTTGTCCTTTCAATTATTGACAGTGCATTTCAGTTTTGTGAAATCTCTTGTTAATAAAATTTTATATACTGAACCATCACTCGCCCTCGTGCCAAATCCAACCAGTATGTGTGTGTGCTGGAGGAATAGATGGTTGTGCAGTAATCTTCGTCTTTTTTGTCTCTCTGCCAAGGTGTACATTCCATCTAAGAATAACCTACCAACTGTAGATATTGTCGTAAACTAAACACCCATGGGAGTACATGGTGATGTCTCTCTTGTGGATCCCAACAAGTTATCTGACCCACAATGTCTTGCAAACCTCTAAATGTGTCTGTCACATTTTCCTTGCATTATTGTGCCAAAATGTTCACGCTGCAGAAAGAAACAACAAATTTCCTACCCCCCGCCTTTCTCCAAGTATCCCAATAGAAATGGTACTCACTCGCGTGGGTGGGTCAATGACCCGCGACAGGCAAGGGCCCAAAACCTAGTGAGGCGACATCAAAATTACCATATCACAAACCAACCTGGTTTTCAAGGGGGGTCCCATGATTTTTTGGCCCCGGGCTCGGCGGCCATCTAGGGAAACCTACCAAACCCATAAATTTATGAAAACTAAACACCCGGGGGATTCCAGGGAGGTATGGCTTGCGTGGATCCCCAACATTTTCTTACCCAGAATCCCCTGCAAACCTCAATTTTAGCTGGAAAAATCACTTTTTCCACACATTTTTGTGTGGGAAAGTTGTGGCATTAAGGGGCTGACACAAATTTCCTACCACCCAGCGTTCCCCCAGGTCTCCCGATAAAAATGGTGCCTCACTCGTGTGGGAGGCCCAAGTACCCGCGACAGGCAAGGGCCCAAAACATTTTGTGATAGGCAATTTTGATGTCGCCTCAATACGTTTTGGGCCCTTGCCTGTTGCGTTTTGGGCCGTTTCCTGTCACGGGCACTAGGCCTACCCACACAAGTGAGGTACCATTTTTCTCTGAAGACTTTGGGGAACGCGGGGTGGGTGGAATTTTGTGGATCCACGCAGATTCCAGAACTTTCCACCACAGAAATGTGAGGAAAATGTGTTTTTTTGGACAAATTTTTTGGTTTGCAAGGGATTCTGGGTAACAGAACCTAGTGAGAGCCAGTCAAGTCACCCCATCCTGGATTCCCCTGTGTGTCTAGTATTCAAAAATGTATAGGTTTGCTAGGTTTCCCCAAGTGCCGGCAGATCTAGGGTTCAAAAACTACAGCTAGGCACATTGCAAAAAAAGGGTAATTTTTCACTGTGAAAATGTGCTGTGTCCACCTTGCGTTTTGGGCCGTTTCCTGTCGCTGGCACTAAGCCTACCCACACAAGTGAGGTACCATGTTTCTTGGAAGACTTTGGGGAACGTGTGGTGGGTGGAATTTTGTGGAACCACATAGATTCCAGAACTTTCCACCATAGAAAAGTGAGGAAAATGTGTTTTTTTTGACAATTTTTTAGGTTTGCAAGGGATTCTGGGTAACAGAACCTGGTGAGAGCCAGTCAAGTCACCCCATCCTGGATTACCCTGGGTGTCTAGTTTTCAAAAATGTATAGGTTTTCTAGGTTTCCCTAGGTGCCGGCAGAGCTAGGGTTCAAAAACTACAGCTAGGCACTTTGCAAAAAAAGGGTCATTTTTCACTCTGAAAATGTGGTGTGTTCCACCTTGCGTTTTGGGCAGTTTCTTGTCGCGGGCACTAGGCCTACCCACACAAGTGAGGTACCATTTTTCTCGGAAGACTTTGGGGGACGCGGGGTGGGTGGAATTTTGTGGATCCACGCAGATTCCAGGAGTTTCCACCACAGAAATGTGAGGAAAATGTGTTTTTTTGGACAAATGTTTAGGTTTGCAAGGGATTCTGGGTAACAGAACCTAGTGAGAGCCAGTCAAGTCACCCCATCCTGGATTCCCCTGGGTGTCTAGTTTTCATAAATGTATAGGTTTGCTAGGTTTCCCTAGTTGCCGGCAGAGCTAGGGTTCAAAAACTACAGCTAGGCACTTTGCAAAAAAAGGGTCATTTTTCACTGTGAAAATGTGCTGTGTCCACGTTGTGTTTTGAGCCGTTTCCTGTCGTGGGCATAAGGCCTACCCACACAAGTGGGATACCATTTTTATAGGGAGACTTAGGGTAATACAGAATTGTAGAGCAACTGTTATTACCTATTGACTTTCGATGCATTTCTGCCTTCCAAATGAAAGACAATGTGTAAAAAGAAGTCATTTTGAAAAATGACCTAAAATTCTCATGCTAGTATGGGTACTCCCAATTTCGGAAATGTGCAAATATCTACTGTTTCTAAACTCTATATTTTGTTCCCATTTCAGAAATACATAGGTGTCTTTCATACCGATTTTTCCATGTATACATTTTCCTAAAATAATTGCTATATAGCCGGTACATAATAAAAAACCATTGCAAGACGCTGCTCAGTTATTGGCTCTGGGTTCCTAGGGTTCTTGGTGAACCTACAAGTCCTATATATCCCCACAACCAGAAGGATCCAGCGGATGTAATGGTATATTGGTTTCAAACATCTGTCATACTTAGTAGAAGTTACAGGTGAAAACGTTGGCACAAATGGCTGTTTTTTTAACTCATTTTCAATTTGTTCTATTTTCAACTGTTAGTTTCTACACGAAAACCTTGAAGGATCTACACAAATGACCCCTTGCTGAATTCAAAATGTTGTCTTCGTTTCAGAAATGTATAGCTTTCCAGGATCCATCATTGCTTTCATACCCTTTTTTACCACTAACTGGAAGGAGGTTGAAAGCACAAAAAATAGCAAAAATAGGCTATGTCCCAGAAAATTGCCAAAACTGTGTACAAATCTTTGCTTTTCTGACAAAAGTCAGCTTGTCCCTGAAAGCAGTGAAGATGGTGATTTCAGCCCCACAACCCCTTTGTTGATACCATTTGCAGTGAAAAAACCAGATGCTTTCATCTGTAGCCCTTTTTTCCCATTTTTCAAAAACAATTTAGCTGTATTTTGGCTAATTTCTGGGTCCCCTCCAGGTGAATCCACAAACCCTGGGTTCCTTTAGAATCCCTGTGATGTTGGAAGAAAAGTGCAAAAAGAACAGTTGATGGACAGAATGCAGAACAATGTGATACATTCACCCCAGTACAGAGATCTGGGCCTAAATCCATCGTTTTTTTGCTCACCATGCCATTACAGTTTGAACCCAGCCATATGCAAATCAGTCTTGACCCTGTGCCTCATGGGAACAGTCCAGCCCGAACTGCCAAGCCAGGTCCTCCCTGGACTGGAAACAAGCATCCTAGGACCAGTTTCGGGGTTTCACCGGTACTAAGAAATTCGAACACATCTCCCCTGCACTCAGAGAACTTAAATGGCTCCCAATTGAGCTACGAGCCAGCTTCAGAACAGCCTGCCTCACGCACAAAGCCCTGCACACAGGCAAACCGGAATACCTAGCCGCCAAACTCAAAAGGGCCGGCCAGTCCAGGAACCTCAGGAGCTCCAACACTCTGCTACTCATCCCGCTGAAAAGTCGCAAACAAAAAACTGCGGCCAATTCATTTGCTGGAAACGCCCCCAAAATCTGGAATTCCATCCCCCCCCACATCAGAACGATCCCCTCGTTTCCAAAATTCAAAAACCTGCTCAAAGTCCTCCTCCTTGACCGCTCTCGAGCAAACCGATAGGAGCCAAGGAAGTACCTTAGCCGGCATTCCACCTAACTTCAACTATGTGACCGGGGACACTGACTCTGATCAAGAAAACTTTTGGATACTCGCATTGCTGGATCAAGAAAACCTTTTGGATACTCGACTTAAGGAATGTGGATTATTATTTTCATAACCAAGTCACTTTCCAGGACACTCTGCATATATTTTCTTGTGTAATTTGACAGAACTGTAAGATGCTATGACGTTACAGGAGCATTTTTACTGATATATCTATTGTATTTGTTGCTTAAATGTTCATGTAACATTTGTGGTTTATATGTGCATGCAATGCTAATTTGACCTCCACCCTCCATGCTCCTTCTGCTCGATCACTCCTCTATTTGATCCTTATCCGGCACAAACCCCTATGTTCTTCTATATTCTCTGTATTGCCTATTTGCACATAAGCTACTTGCTGTGAAGCGCTCTGATACCCTCGGGTCCAGCTAGCGCTATATAAAACTCCTTAAATAAATAAAATAAATAAATAAATCAGCCAGGATAGCTTGACTCCAGTGGCATGGAGAGCACGGGACCCACGTCTTGGCATACCCGTCCCACTCGGGGTGACAAATGCAAAAAGAACAGTTGATGGACAGAATGCAGAACAATGTCATACATTCACCCCAGTACAGAGATCTGGGCCTAAATCCATCATTTTTTTGCTCACCATGCCATTCCAGTTTGAACTCAGCCATATGCAAATCAGTCTTGACCCTGTGCCTCATGGGAACAGTCCAGCCTGAACTGCCAAGCCAGGTCCTCCCTGGACTGGAAACAAGCATCCTAGGACCGGTTTCGGGGTTTCACCCCTCATCAGCCAGGATAGCTTGACTCCAGTGGCATGGAGAGCACGGGACCCACGTCTGGGCATACCCGTCCCACTCGGGGTGACAAATGCAAAAAGAACAGTTGATGGACAGAATGCAGAACAATGTCATACATTCACCCCAGTACAGAGATCTGGGCCTAAATCCATCGTTTTTTTGCTCACCATGCCATTCCAGTTTGAACCCAGCCATATGCAAATCAGTCTTGACCCTGTGCCTCATGGGAACAGTCCAGCCCGAACTGTCAAGCCAGGTCCTCCCTGGACTGGAAACAAGCATCCTAGGACCGGTTTCGGGGTTTCACCCCTCATCAGCCAGGATAGCTTGACTCCAGTGGCATGGAGAGCACGGGACCCACGTCTGGGCATACCCGTCCCACTCGGGGTGACAATTGCATAAAGAACAGTTGGTGGACAGAATGCAGAACAATGTCATACATTCACCCCAGTACAGAGATCTGGGCCTAAATCCATCGTTTTTTTGCTCACCGTGCCATTCCAGTTTGAACCCAGCCATATGCAAATCAGTCTTGACCCTGTGCCTCATGGGAACAGTCCAGCCCGAACTGCCAAGCCAGGTCCTCCCTGGACTGGAAACAAGCATCCTAGGACCGGTTTCGGGGTTTCACCCCTCATCAGCCAGGATAGCTAGACTCCAGTGGCATGGAGAGCACGGGACCCACGTCTGGGCATACCCGTCCCACTCGGGGTGACAATTGCAAAAAGAACAGTTGATGGACAGAATGCAGAACAATGTCATACATTCACCCCAGTACAGAGATCTGGGCCTAAATCCATCGTTTTTTTGCTCACCATGCCATTCCAGTTTGAACCCAGCCATATGCAAATCAGTCTTGACCCTGTGCCTCATGGGAACAGTCCAGCCCAAACTGCCAAGCCAGGTCCTCCCTGGACTGGAAACATGCATCCTAGGACCGGTTTCGGGGTTTCACCCCTCATCAGCCAGGATAGCTTGACTCCAGTGGCATGGAGAGCACGGGACCCACGTCTGGGCATACCCGTCCCACTCGGGGTGACAAATGCAAAAAGAACAGTTGATGGACAGAATGCAGAACAATGTCATACATTCATCCCAGTACAGAGATCTGGGCCTAAATCCATCGTTTTTTTGCTCACCATGCCATTCCAGTTTGAACCCAGCCATATGCAAATCAGTCTTGACCCTGTGCCTCATGGGAACAGTCCAGCCTGAACTGCCAAGCCAGGTCCTCCCTGGACTGGAAACAAGCATCCTAGGACCGGTTTCGGGGTTTCACCCCTCATCAGCCAGGATAGCTTGACTCCAGTGGCATGGAGAGCACGGGACCCACGTCTGGGCATACCCGTCCCACTCGGGGTGAGAAATGCAAAAAGAACAGTTGATGGACAGAATGCAGAACAATGTCATACATTCACCCCAGTACAGAGATCTGGGCCTAAATCCATCGTTTTTTTGCTCACCATGCCATTCCAGTTTGAACCCAGCCATATGCAAATCAGTCTTGACCCTGTGCCTCATGGGAACAGTCCAGCCCGAACTGCCAAGCCAGGTCCTCCCTGGACTGGAAACAAGCATCCTAGGACCGGTTTCGGGGTTTCACCCCTCATCAGTCAGGATAGCTTGACTCCAGTGGCATGGAGAGCACGGGACCCACGTCTGGGCATACCCGTCCCACTCGGGGTGACAATTGGAAAAAGAACAGTTGATGGACAGAATGCAGAACAATGTCATACATTCACCCCAGTACAGAGATCTGGGCCTAAATCCATCGGTTTTTTGCTCACCATGCCATTCCAGTTTGAACCCAGCCATATGCAAATCAATCTTGACCCTGTGCCTCATGGGAACAGTCCAGCCCGAACTGCCAAGCCAGGTCCTCCCTGAACAGGAAACAAGCATCCTAAGACCGGTTTCGGGGTTTCACCTGGAAGAAAAGGACGCAAATTTGGCGTGGATACCTTAAGTGGTCAAAAAGTTACAGGGGCCTAAGCGCGAACTACCTCAAATAGCCAAAAAAAGGCGTGGCACAGGGGGGGTAAAAGGCCTGGCAGCGAAGGGGTTAATACAATCAATTCAAGGGTTCACCAAGCTCCACTAATCAGAAAGCATTCTGCTATTCAACTAAATTTACAGTCTTCAGAGGCCATATTTTGGACTTGATGCTCTGGGCATCAAATTAACATTCAGTGCGCTATGAAACAAAAAAAATTCTTTACATTAATATGACATATTAAAATGTATGCAGCTCTTGCAGGATTCTCAGCGAGGACCAACATGGTGATGGTCAAATGCAGAGCTTCTGTGAGTGAGAATCCGAGCCCGAAGAGGGCACTGTAGACATGGTGGTACCCAGTCACCGATCGTGGTGAACATATCCAGAAGAGTAGAGAACTTGGGCTTACCGATGGAGAGAAGTTGACACAATTGTGTCACCTGTTCTCTCCTCTATTTCCAGCGCCAGGCAAGGTGAATGGAAATGGAAGCTGAGATGTGCAAAGCTAACATGTCACTCCTTGTGCTCCTCACATACTTGCTCTCTTTCACTAAGTGTCCAGGCCCAGAGGAGCAAACTTCACTACACGGGACCTTAGGCAGAAAAGACAAACAGAGGGGCCGATTACAATGGCAGATGGACTGGAGCCCGTCCGCCATCGTGGTGGTGACCGGGACCGTCCACAATACATGCGGCGGTCCAGCACACCCAATTAGGATGCGACCGCCACCATGGCGGTCGTATTTTGCATTTTAACTTTGCGGTGGGTGCTGCTTACTGCAGCATCCGCCGCGATGCTCAAAATGCATGTTGCGCATTTCACTGCACTATGTGGCAGGCACCACACGGTGCCTGCCACTTGGTGCAGTGAAATGTAGGGGGATACCATGGGTACCCCCCCAGTGCACCCACACCTCCCCCCAACACAAGGGGGGCCCACAACGGGCCCCCGAAACCAATCCTCACCAGCCTTTCCATGGCGGTTTTGCCGCCATGGAAAGGCTGGCTGAAGACAGCAACCTTAATTTGGCTGACGGTGCCTGCTAGGCACCGCCACCATTTTATGAATGCAGACCGCTCCGCCAGGCAATCGTAACGATTGCCTGTGGCGGTTCCGTGGCGGACGGTCTGTGCGTCCACCACGGTTGCAGTCTGGATCCCCCGCCATCGTAATATGGCGGGGGAAAATCGCGGTCCGATGGCGGAAGGCCCGCCACCGCACGGCTGGCGGTGGCGGTCCTTCCGCCATCGTAATCACCCCCAGAGTTTTTTCTAGCTGAGATCCCTGGCTTTGAAACCTGGTGAAGAAACAGTGCTGGCTACTCAGAGACAAGAGAATATGGTTATGGCTGCACTAAAGGACGTACAGCATACTGCCAACAAAAGACATAGAAAAGTGATCTCTGTTGAAGTGCTGCTCCAATCCATCAATGTGTAACTGTGAAAGGAAAAGACTGAAGGGAAGACTGACCTGCAAAGTGTATTGGCATCAGTCGTCTACTTGGGACTTGAAGTGAAGAATTTCAGTACTGAAGCTGAGTCCCAGGATGATTCAGGGAGTCTGCTTTTATTCTATAGCACATGTTGAAACACAACTAGAATAACATGCACCAAATACTTGCCTTTTGTGAGTGCCAAAAGCTGCCTTAGAGGTGCATCTGCAGACTTCTGTTTATAACTTTAGAATGAATGAGGTCCCTCTTGGTTATTCATGTCAGTGTGTGGTGGTATACATGCTCATAGACTGTCTCAACAAGAGTCTCCACCCAGGGTGACGCACTGCAAGGGCCAATCATAGTGAATCACTGCGATGCATAGACGAGAGAGCCGGACATGCACACAGCATACAAGCAGCAGACTGTCACCATGAATAGAGGGAGAATACATACATTTCCTCTTTGCATTTCAGCTACGGAGGCAACAGCTGTGAGCTTAACATGACCCATTGAGTGCGAATACAAAAGCGTCGCTTCGGCACCAAATTTAGGGTGAAATGCAAGGGCAGGGAGAATTCAATCACATAGGTGAAGGTGGCAAACATTGCTGGGCATGATGATGCCGATTCTAAAGCAGGGCAGGAGCTTTCCTGTGATAGGAGGCATGACGTCGATAGTTATTTGGGTGGGGGTTAGAGGAAGGACCTCTTTTATTCTTTCAGTAGAATCCGGTTTTGGAATTCGCTCACTGGGCAAACCTCCCTTGAAAACCACCACCCACTTCCTATGCCTCACAGCATGTCCCCCTTCTCTGCTCTTACTGTCATTCCTGGATGTTTTTTTAATTTATTTCTTTTCTTGCAGGATGTTTTTCTTGGTGCATTGTTTGAGCGTTACTTTTAAAGTTATTATACCTGGGCTGGTCCTATGGCTTGTGCTTTTCTTGTGTTGGTCTTTTTCTCTTGTGACGTATGCCTATTGGTTTGTCTCCATAAGATGTTAAAACAATGAAGTACTCTTGCCCAGTATCCAGATAACTTAAAGCATAGATTTCAGTTTAAATTAAATTAATGATGCTTATAGTAAGATCTGATAGTAAAGAAAGGTGTGGGTCACTTATGAGGAGATGCTTATGGGTTATTTTGATGATACACAAACAGTTCAAGCATGAGGCCTTAAAATCTGCTTTTCTTATCAGAATTTCCAAAACACTAAACACGGCACATTACTCAGCCTGCAAAGAAACACATTCCGGGGGAAATAGTGAATTGGGAAAGGGACACTAAGGTAATTTGGTGAAAGGGTGAAGTGTTTTTGTGTGCTGTGAAGTACAATTGTGCTGCGGCAACAAATGATGGACAGAATGCTGAATAAATCAAACATTCACTCCCCAATCAAGAGATCTGGGTTAAATCCATTGTTCTTTTGCTCACTACGCCACCCCAGTTTGGACCCAGCCATATGCAAATCAGTTCTGACCTTGCTCCTCATGGGATCAGTCCAGCCCGAACTGCCAAGCTTGATCCTCACTGGACCGGAAACAAGCAACATGGGACTGGTTTCGGGGTATCACCCCTCATCAGCCAGGCTAATTTGAATCCAGTGGCGGTGCGGAGCTCCAGAAACCACCGGCTCAACTAACGCACTGCTAACAGCTTTTGCACGCAAGGTAATTGAGAGATATCCTCCATCACCTAGCTAACCAGACTGGGAGCAACTACTCCCTCTCCCTCTGAGACTCCAGCCCTAGAAAACAATGTATAAGTTGTTATCCTTTTAATTTTCCCACTGTTCAGCGCTTGCCTATCAAGCAGTGTGCCAAAGTGACTACAAGTTGACATTTAGCACTCTTCCAGTCATCTCAAAGTAAGAAAAGAATAAAGAGAGCCAGAGAAAAAAATTAAAACTTCCAACTATATATTCTGGGAAATAGGTAGAGAAGGCAGTGAGATTAGATAGATGCAGTGATTGTAACAAAGAAGTAATTGATGGAAGTGCTTGAAACCACCCTTACTAGGGATTCAATTGCAACATTCCATTCCATCATGTTTTACTTGTCTTGACAAGAGTTTTCAAAACTAGACAGGCCTAATTGTGTCTAAAGTATGAAGCCTGACTTGAGCCCCTATCACACTGGGTGATCGGGCTGGGTAGGCACATGCAAATAAGGATGCTTGTATGATAAAGGCAGACCACAGATAAACACAACCAGCTCTTCTAACAAAGGGTGTCAGAAATGAATTTGCTCCATTGTATGTGCAGAGATGAAAGATACCACTCTATTACCATAGATGCAGATAGAGTACATGGTGCCCTGGTGAGTGAAAGATGAAAAAGACAGCTTTTGGCATATACAAAGTGCAGGAGGTAATTGATGAGATGGCCTCATACGCGATGCAAATCGGAGCTTATGTTTACAGAATTGGCAAATGGAATGCAACCTGATTAAATTTGGGTAGTGGAACAAAGACTAATAGACACAGAGAACCAGAGGCAAGACAATAGGACTGGCATTGGCAAGCATGCTTTTTTTTACTTTTGTTGGCAAACACATGCATTTTTCCAAAACATTGGCAAACATATAAAAGTAAAGAAGTGCCCTAGGAGCCTAGACACACCAACCTAGCCACTGAAGTGCTCTTCTTTACAAGAGTCGGTGCACATGTAACGAGGAAAGAATTCCATCACTCACAGTGCAAGAAACACGCCATGGATAGAGCTGGCTGACCCACTGCTGCATGCTATCTGCTTGGGTAGGTTGAAGCAAAATGTGAATGGCACCTGAAAAAGCCAATACATGCAGAGGGTTGGCAGAGGAAGAAAGCCTCACTATAGACATGCATATGAATATATTTTTATTATGCTTCTTTTAAAATCACGAGGACTGTGAAACAGCTGAAGTTGACTGCAATCCAGACATACAAACATATAGGCTAATAGAGATCAAATAAAGGTATGAGAGAGCCCAGAAAATCTGCAAGGCAGCTAATACTTGGAGGACTTTGCCTTTCTTTAGAGACAAAGGAAGACACTCAACGCCCTTGGAGAAAATATACATATTCAGGATATTAATTCAATTATCTTCTACTGGATCTTAAAATACAAGTGTAACGAGCAAGCAGGTAAAACACAACTTCTGCTGCTTTTTCAGAGCCCTATAAAAGAAAATTGGCAGGGCAGGTAAATGAAATTTGATAAAACCTTAGCAGCGGGGCAGGGAATAATACATAATAAAAATAAATGTTGCTATAGTGGTTAAGGAAAGAGGATAGAGCACAATAGAATCTAGAAATAATACCTGAAGAAGTTTACCTTTCATGCTTACAAAGGATCGCATACAGAGACCCTTTGAAAAAATAGTATTATTAAGGATATTAAATACAATATCTTCTATTGGAATTTACAAAAAACAAGTGTAATGAGCAGTCGTGTAAAAAAAACAACTCCCGATGCTTTTCCAGGGCCAGCTAAAAAAGGGAAGTTGGGAGATTGCTTAGTTAACCACTGATTGTACATCAGCAGATCTGCCTTTCAATTTCAACAGCTCACAGACGAGGTCACCATCCCTTCAAGCAATTGCAATAACATCCAATCACTGAAAACACGTGAGGTGTCATTCTTGGTTAATGTGGAGACGTTACAAGTGTAAATGTTGCATATCATAGAATGTGCCAAGAATGGTAGGAAGCACCAGGGTGGAGCCGTGGCGTCCTGTCAGCCTGCACTACAATCAATGCCTTTTGTGGACAGCCATTTGCAGAGCCACACTGCCTCCTTGTGCTCTTATCTGCTTGCCTCAACTTCTTTCATGAATTTCTAAAGACGGTGGCCCTGATTACGAGGTGGCTGGTGCTTTCCGCCTTCCGTGAAAAACCCCATGTGCGAAAGTGGGGTTGGGGGGAGGGAGGGATTCAGAGTTGTGTATTTAGCTCACCCTTCATGAAACTTCTGCGGGTCAAACCCACCAGAATTTAACAGGAGTGAAAGTACAATGTTTACTGTAGCATGTAGATTTTTCATACAGTAAGCACAGCAATCTGCATGTTATTCCCCCAAAACTTGGAATAGATGCTATTTATCTCACCTGATAAATACCAAAACATGCAGAACCAGATGTTATCAAGTGCAATAAATAGCACCAACTCCTCCGACAAACTCAGAATTAGGGTCTTTGTGAGAAGTTGTGTGTCCATGGTATTAGCTGTACTCAACATTTTGTTTAGTCAACAGTAAATTGCATTGTGCTTGATATTGGCATCATTTAACCCACGTTATTGTTAATTGATACTTTTATAGAGCAGAACCTGCCATTTTTAATGCATGTATTTTCTATGGATGTGAGAAATTCATGTAATATACTTTTGCGGTATGGCACAAACATTCATCAAAGTTATACAAAGTTATGCGTAATTACGCGAAATGCAAGCCCATCCTTTCATGCTGGATTTTAGCACAAAATGCGTCCTTGCATAAATTTTTGGCACTGGATATATTTAACAAAGCACATCAAGTACTGCAGTGGTCGCGTTCAGTTGTTCCTGTGCCTTCAGGGTACGTTTTTAGCGTGAACGGTGTAATCACAGTAAAGTTTCACCTTGAAAGGCATATAATATTGTAAAGTGGCGGAATGGCTATTTTTTGGGAATATTGCATAACAAACATAATGCAAAATTTCTGAAATTACACTAGCGTAATTTAAATTTCTCCCAGGCCTTTTATTTTCATTCTTGAAAGTGTTATTTAAAAAAAACACATTTTGCCTAACAAATGACAATGGTTGTATGTGATTTCATAGAAAAATTATTTCATAGAATACCATTACTGAGAACTATTTCATCTAAACTGTTTAATGGAAATTTTCAAAACGAATGGCATTTACTTTTTCATAGAAACCAGTACATAGAATGTCTTTTTGGTAGACATTGGTTTTTGAATGCTTATTTTATAAAGGTAAGTGCAATGGTTGCAGGTCTTACTTTCAGAAATCGTTTCGTCAGATATATTTATTTCAGTGCTTTACTTCAGGGGACATTATTACATGTTTATAACTTTTACATTGTTAAATAATTACTTTGGATGCTTTAAGTTCTCTGACCCATCACCACCCATAAATACCATCCATCACTGATCCCTCACAACCCCTAAACACCATCAATCCTCGCACCCTAAAACCCCTCAACACATCTAAACCCCACTCATCCCTCAAGTCTAAAAGTCATTTCTACCCCCAAAGTCCACCATTCCATAACCATAAAATCACTAACCCTAACTCCATTAATTTCTGAAACCTAAAAACCCCTTTCTACGCCTAAACCCCACCCATCTCATACCTCAGCGCACCCAACATTCGCCCAGCCTTGATCCCTAAAAAAACCTCACCACTCTTAAACATCAGCCATCCATGACCCACAAGAATTCCTCATCACCTCAAAGTACTCATCCCTGAACCCTAAAAACCCCTTTCTACATCTAATCTCCACCCATCCCTGAAGCCTTAAAACCCCTCACTACCCTGAACTGTACCCCATCCTGAAACCTAAAAACTCTTCATCATCCCAGGCGCTATCCATAATTGAGCCTTAAAAACACTCAACATCCCTAAACTCTGCCCATCCATGAATCCTAAAACCCCTCAACACCCTTACGCTCCACCCATCCAATAAACCTAAAAACATCTCACACACCTAAACCTCACCCAACTGTGAACCGTAAAAAAACCCTCACCACTCCTACACTCCACCCATCTTTGAATCCTAAATTCCCTTTCTATGCCTGAACTCTAAATACTCCTTACTACTAAAAACCCCTGATCACTCTAAACTTTACCCCTCCCTGAACCCAAAAAACTGCACTGTAGTCCTAAACTCCACCCAAGTTTAATGTATTATTGGATTTTGCCTTAAAATTATCTTTCCTTTAAAATGTTTCCTTTATTTATTGATTTTTTTCATATTTCCTGAAAATTGCCTTTTCTTAAAATTGCTTTACCATCACTTGGTTTCCTCCAACGAGGTTACCCAGTTTTTGTTTTCTATTAATTCACACACATCAAATGACAACATCTTTGACAGCTTTTGCAGCTAACAATTTCAAACACCCACTGTTTATATAGTACGGAATACTGCGGACAAATTTAAATATGAACCAGTTTTCAAGATACAGCAACAAACCTCACAACTAGAGCCAGAAATTATCCCCAGGTCCCTCCTGTCTTTGCTCATTCATTACTAATGAGATATAACTATCTCGCAGACAGAAAAAGAACAAATGGAATACTGGGACCCCTATCCCATCCCCTTCCATCAGGAGTACTTAAGGTGTGCCTACCCAGCATTCCTTCTGTTCTTTTTTCTGTCTGCCTACAGAATGGGGTGGGGAATATGTGGGTTGCTCCTGCAGGGCTGGAGTGGCATCTGTGGAGACTGTAGGACGTCATCACAGCTTGCCGGTGGTGATGGCAGATGGGGGTCCCCTTCTCCCTGACTGCTGGGCTGGCAGAGATTCATGCTGCCATGACAAGGAGCTTCGTGGACTTCTGGGGCGTGTGGTGGCTGCAGGGCTGACAGAGAGACGCATGTTCAGGCCTGTGAGGGAGACAGGGCCCAAGATGCGAGTGGTGGTGAGCGCTTCCTGGGTGTCCTGCCTTCCGCATTGGACGTTATGGGGGCACAGGCATGCCCACCCTGAGTGCACGCTTGTGTGTCCCTTTCTCAGCAACTTTTGGATGGTGAGGTGGGGGATGCTGTAAGCTGCTGGACCAATGGTAAGTTCCACATAGTGGTTTGGCTTGATTACTTTCCTGGGTTCCTGCCCCTGCTGCGGGGACCCTATTACTGGTGGATTCCTGCTCATTGCCTACTGTGGGGGTCCATTGTGTCTCTTCCTTTCTGGCTGCTTTCTATTGGCAGTTTTTGCTGTTCCCTTTTGTGAGGGTGTGTATACCAATGGTGCACTGTGGCCATGGGGAGTATGATTCTGTTGGTTGTCTCCTTCTTCGGGGCCAGTTCGGCTCTGCCGCAGCTGGCTTCGGTGCAATTGTAGATAGCTCCCGCTATGGGCATCAGCTGGGTGGAGATTGGGCCTCTCCAGCTCTGACTTTGCCCTGGACTCCCCGGTCAGGAAGTTTTCGATGGTCTCCTTTGTCCTCAGTTGGGTAGCGATGCTGGGGGGTGTCTGGGGTGTTTGCTTGGTATCCCCAGGCACCTCTGCTGTGATTATGGTTGTTCCGTTGTCTCAGGGTTGTTGCACTTCACAGAAGAGGTGTTGATGCCAGAATTTGTTTCTATGTCATTATTGGTTTCTGGGGTCTTGTCTGTTCTAGGTGCTCGCTTCAGCAGCATGTATATTCTGTTTGTGATGATGCCGTAACTCAGTCGGTTGTGCTCCTACTGCAGAGAGTGGGTTTTATTTTGGTGTGTGCTCACCTCTCTACGTTGCTCCTTCATGGTCCTATTGTGACCTGTGCCCCTTCTGTGGTTGAGATCTTCCTGTGTTTATTGCTTTTCTGGTCAGTTTTGTATGGCCCCTGCGCAGGGATGTCACGCTTCTTCAGGTGGCGTTCCTGGAGAAATTGGAGCTCCCTGCTTTGTGGCTGGCAGACTAGGTGCAGTGGCGTACTTAAGCCCCCCCAGCTCTATACTCTGGCCAGAGAGCTCCTGACTGAGCCCAGAGGAGTGCCCTCCCTCTTGATGCAGGGGGACCCTCTTGGGTTTGGGGTATTTTGGGAAGGGCAGTCGGGCAATTGTGACTCTCCTTTCACCTCTTGTTGGTTTTTGGCCTGTGGACAAGTTGGTTTGGGTGGTCTCTTTGCTCCCTCCCCTGTTGGGTTTACTTTGGTGGTGGGATCTGTGGCCAGCCTATACTTTCTGGCTGGCTGGAGGTTGCGGTTCATGGGAATCACCGGATGGTGTTGTCTCCCTTGCCAGGCAGCACTGTGCTGGGAGGTGAGGTCTCAACATCCTGCATTCTGGGCTGGGTGTTGTTACTCGGGCTGTTAACGTCTTTGGGCTCTGCTGTCTTTTGGTTATGGCTGTGGTGGGGTCCATTGCCTGCTGTTAACTTAGTTCAGAACTGATGGGCGGTGCCGGCCCATCCTTTCATGTGGCTACCTGGTGGCTCACGTTACATGTGGTTCTCTTTGTTGGTTCTGTGAGGCGTCTGGGGTTGTCTGTTGATCTTGGATGTTTCCTGTTAGGGGATTCCTCTCACTCTGATTGCTTCCCACCTAGTGGCGCAGGTTCCTCAGCGGCGGCTGTCTGGGGGAATGTTGGCTTTGCCTTGTCCTTGGCTGGTCCTGCGACTGTGTGCCTTTCTTCCAGTGGCTCTCCTTCCAGTGGCCTGTTTGTCTGCTGTGTGCTTGGTGGTCCTGAGTGGCCCCGTAGCTCTTGATTTCGGGGTCTCCTGTTCATGGTTGTCCAGGTTCTTTGGTTGCCTTGGGCTATCCTCTTTTCTGCAGTCTCTCCTTCTTTCTATTAGTGGTTAGTCTATTGGTTGGGAAGTATAGGACTGGGGTTGCAGTTCTTGGTGTTTCTTGGTGCCCTCCCTTCGGGCTCTTGCCGCTTTCCCTCTCCTGTTCTTGGGGTTGCATTGTGGTCTTATCCGTCTTGGCAGGGTTTCTACGGGGGGTTTTCCCCTTCTATGTTCCCGGATGGTTGTTGCTGGTGTGTGGGATGTTTTCTTTTCCAGTTGGCGTTTTCTTGTTTTTTGGTCCTGGGGTCTTCCCTTGGGGCCTATGTGTACCCGTGGGGTCCCTGGCTGTGGTGGCTGTCTTGGGAACAAGGCTGCTGTGGCGTTTTTTCTCACCTGCATTCAGGTATGGCCTCTGTTTCCTTCCTGACCCAGTCTCTGGTGTTGGGGGGGTCTCTGGTTCAGACCTTTGTGTTGCCACAGGGTCCTGGTTTCGTGTTTTGTGGCCTTTTCCTTTGGTCTGGCGTGATGGTGCCTTGCTACCGGGGGTCACTTGGCCTGCTTGGTTGCTCCTTCTGTGTCAGCTGGGTCGGTTCTCGGGTCCTTGTTGGCCTTGGGGCGAGCCTGGCTGGTTTCTGTTGATTGCCCTTGCGGCGTCCATTGCAGTACTGCATGCAATCAAGGAGAGTTTTCTTTTCTTAGTGCAGGCTATGCACCCTGGTCTGGGTTTGCCCCGAGAGGGGGACCCGAGCCTTGGATTCCATGTCTTCCTTCATGCTGCCTTGCTTTTTTTTTTTCTGCTGGAGTTTCCTCCCAGCGTGGGTGAAGGCTTCCTCTGTGTCCCTTGGGGCACCCCAGTTTTTGGCCGGCTTGCTCTCTGGCTGGGCTACTCTTCCATTGGGGGTGCCGGGTGCTTGTTTGGGCCACTTTTTGTGCTGTTTTTTAGTTGGGTGTCCTTTCAGCCTCGTGACGTATTGTTGTGGGCCCTCCTCTCCTGTGTTGAGCGGTTCATGCTGGCATGGGTGCCCTGGGCTCTCCTACTTTGTATTTTGACCTATTTTGGTGCATCACCTGGTGAGGTGTTGTATCCTGTTGGGTTTTCGTTCTACATGAATGCCAGGTTGATGGCTTTGGTATTCTCATTTGTAATGAATAGGACGAGGACAGGATGGACATGGCGGTAATGCCCATTTACTTACCGGTAATCTTCATCAATCCTGGTCGTGTTGTACTCAACTCATTCATTATTCCCCACCCTCCCTCTGAGACTGCTGGCCTTCATCTGTGGGGCTTGGTAGTTCAGAAGGAATGCTGGGTTCGTACACCTTAAGTACTCCCGGTGGGAGGGGGTGGGATAGGGGTTCCAGTATTCCTTTTGGTCTTTTTCTGTCTGCAAGATAGTTATATCTCATTTAGTGATGAATGGGACAAGGACAACAGGACCAGGAGTAATGAAGATTACTGGTAAGTAATTGGACTTCCTTGAACAGTTGTGAGCTGCACATATCAGCTGTTGCTGTAGTTTCATTTGTCTGCAGTAAATTGTAATATGAATGAGATTAACACAAAGTATACCATATTGTTGTTGTTGTTAATTAGCACTTTACTTGTGCACGATCTGTCATGATAAAAGTATGTGGTTTTCATTGCTGCCAGAGGTATTTCAATAAAACACATTTTGTATAGTAAAATAAATACCTTTCACATAGAAAGCTTTTAATGCTGACACATTCCTAACATTGTTCACAGTTTACGTGATACTGGAAATACAGCTGATGCATTTGATTTACGGTATCACTGTGTGTTTACTTGATACAGCCCAAACCTCACTAACTTAGGCCTGTATCACACAAACAGTTTTGGGTCTGCTGTATTTCAGTTTTCCATCGGTCAAAACTGCTGATAATACTTTCATTTGCTCTGCAACATGTGGTTACTTGAAACACTACTGGCAACAATTCAAAATATATCACACGGTGCAATAAGGGGCTGCCATCAAACACAGAACATGTTATTCCTGAGAAACTATACAATCCTGACAAATTCAACGGCAAAATAGGAATAGCGCAATATTTTTATGAAATATAGTCCTATAAGCCCTACAACATATAGCAAGCTCTGGAAGCTCTGGCCTGACTGGTGGGCAAATAGTGAAAGAGTTGCAGGAACAGCATTTTAGCACCATGGGCAGTAGTAAGTGATTGTGAGTGGAACTTCAAAGGAGTATGCTAATTTAGCTTGTAATGTAGGCATGATAAAAACTCTAAATTAATTACAAAGCATTACAGAAGACAACACAAAGCAATATAACGTCACAAAAATATAACAGAGCACAACACAATAAAGACAATCAAAACAGAGCACACCAACTCGAGTACAACACATCAATAACACAATAGAATAATTCAGCACAAAAACAAAACAGCACAAAAAATACATATCACCACCTCAACAAAATGCAGCACAGCAAATATGCACACATAGTTTTGTCATACATTACCACCTCCGCAAACCTACTTTCCTTAAATGTGGTGAAAGGTGGTGAACAGTGTATTTATGAGCAAAGTTATGTGCAAAACGTGTCCTCTGCAAACTGAGTGAAGTTTTCTTTATTCACTAACGTTTCAAACTTCCCGAACTTTACAAAGCTAGCCCAAGTTAAATTATAATAAAAATATTCTGCAAAAGCACATTTTAATCTAAAATTTAAAACAGTAAAACTCCAACACAAATGAGAGAATTATCTTACTAAAACGTTTTTGGGCTGTAAGCTTCACCTGCAATTTTTTTTTCGCAAGCATTTAGCCAGGTAACATTTTTTAAACCTCACAAAACTTTGCAACTTCCAATCTAAGTCAGTCATACTCAATGTACGGCCTAGTGGCCGCTTGCAGCCTTCATGACCTTTACATGCGACCACCTGGTAAAACGCAGCACTATGATGTTATTTTCTGGACTCAGCACTAACAATCAGATAGATGTCAAATAAACAGCCAAGAATGTATTTACAGGTTAACTGAAGTGAAAGAAAGGAAGTAACTAAAGTGTCCTGCACCACTTAACTTAGGAACACATTTACAGTTAAAGACATCTTGCAAGAAACAGGTAAAAATATGATAGAGTCTCTTCAGCATTTAAAAAGTGCCTTTCATTAACATGCAGAAGCATTTCACTTTAGTACATCAAATTATGTCTGTGCATTGAGAAGTATTTTTTTTTTTTTAAGTGATAGTTTAGGAACTTGAATTTAGAAACACTTATGCTTCCCTTGCACCTGGTGGCAATGCAAATAGTGAACTAAGGCCAGTTATGAGCACCCGTTGGGTGGCCTGGATTGCTATTATACATGAACAACATTATAGTTTATTAAATCAAATGCAAGAGAAAGTTTTGTATAGCACACATCCTGAAGTCATGTATTAAGAGGTCCTCTTGTATGTAATAGTGAAGAATGAGGAGGCAAACTGAAATAAAATAAGAGTCTAGGATCACACAATTAGTTCAAGTGGTGAAGTTGAG
This sequence comes from Calotriton arnoldi, assembly GCA_963921515.1. Classification (NCBI taxonomy): domain Eukaryota; kingdom Metazoa; phylum Chordata; class Amphibia; order Caudata; family Salamandridae; genus Calotriton; species Calotriton arnoldi. The sequence goes on from CAWUFW010017843.1 coordinate 53,623, forward strand.
ATTCATCCCAGGCTTTCTGTTTCGCAATGTGCAATTCAACCTTTATGGAATAACTCTTTTTATTGGTTTGAATCAAGGCACAGAATCACAAGAAGAGAAGATCAAATTACAGATATTGTCAGAAGCCAACAATGTAACACCATTCTTATGGAAATAACACAGCTATAAGCCAACAACCCGGAGGCAGGCAGCGTGGGCTAAGGGCTACAGTAGGCTACTCATCTGGGGTATGTTCTATACTCTTCGATCTCTCGAGCTAGGCAATTCAACCTTTAGATGTACAGGCTTTATTTTCCCCACACCCACCTGCACATCCTACACTCCCCCCCATCCGCCCCCCACCTCACCTCCCCACTGCTGTTGCCACCAATTCGGCCCGCAGTCACACCACAGGTGAATCTTTTTAGCCCCGAGGAAAATATTTGCGAGAGCCCATCATCTAAGTTTTGACTCTAAGGAACGCTTTAAGGCAACATTCAAATGTCGTTCATTCCAGTGGAGGAAAACATGTACACCACTTAGGTAACATTACGCAATCACTGCACTTAAAAACGGGGTGAATCAATGTCCACTGCTTTTGTTTCTATTGTAATATTGAATCGGACATTTATTATTTTCTGAAAATCTTAGCAGTAGAGCAAGAAAACATGAGACAAAATAGCCTTGCATTATTTTTGCTATCTAAATATGGTCAGGTATATTAAATAACATATATTTGACAATGGCCACGCTGTTTCCTGCACGCTTATGGCAATGTTTACACCCTGGATTAGTGAAATGATGCATCCCCCTGAAATGAATGGGGCGATTTGGAGGGACTACAAGGAATAGTTTTGTATAAAGGAGTCTGGACCTTGTCCTTTTAATCTCAGTAGGAAAAGGCAGGGACCCTATCATGAGGCAATAAAAGATATAGCTGCTGTAGTTCATTTGTGAATCTGTGGTTTATGTATGGTGTCAATTATTCTGTGAAAAAGGTGGCTGGGAGGAGGAAGCTAGTTCAATCGGGCAGAGACCAATGGACTCCTTTAAGTTTGGACATGTTTCCAATTCAGAGACATCAGTACAGGTATTTAGCAGAAATTGTGCTAAACTATTTTTGCTATACCCATAGGCTGTCTTTTTGGGGACATTAATAGTGAATGGATGATAATGGTAATCAAAAGAGGCATCACAAGCTTAGCTATCTACTTGTTTTTCCCAAAATGAGCTGCAATTTATGTTTTCTAGCTCTAAACCTGATCATGACAAGAAGGGTAAGATAACATGGATGAAGTAATGGGGCTTTGAAGCAGGTGGATCTTCTGCACAGCCACGATCTACTTGCACATTCACTAATCAGTGGTGAGATGTTTATGGCTGCATGAAAATGGATCACCCTTTGTACTTATACATGTGATGCACAGAATGAGTTTGAGTCAATCCATGTTATATTTTAGACAACCGTGTGTTCAGGGTCTATGACTTGACACAACAACAAGGGCTTCAAGGAGGCAGTATAGTTTCTACATGTAGTACTTAAGGTTATGTGCCATCTTCAATAGAGTCAAACATAGATCAAATACAAGCTTCCCACATACCAGAGAAGGAGGTCCCAAAACAATGTTCTAATACTTTGTGGTTAAGTATTGTACAGATGAATAGATTGGGCCTTCAGCCTAAAAATAGGAAATAATAGAAATTAAACATGGCTATAGAGTTTAAGAAAACAACAACAAACATAAACAATAAGATCAATAGCATTAAAGAACTGAGCTTAAATCGATTTGTTTAATTGAAAGCTGATGTTGTGAGCCCTCTAAACAGCTATGGGACTACCCAGATTGTGCTAGAAAAATGTGATATGTCCTTTATTACCAATACTTGGCATACATTTGAGACTTACAGGTTCTATTTTAAAAACAAATATTGTAAGTAAGGGCCAGATGTAGGTGGCGAAATACCGGTCGGTAACGCCGAAATTCTGAGAATTTCAGCGTTACCGACCGGTATTTGGCTGAGTGCAATGTAGGTGAGTTCATACCTACATGCAAAATAAGGAATCGCAAAATAGCGATTCCTTATTTTACTCTTGCATTTAAGGAATCGGAAATACCGATTCCTTAAATGCAATAGTACATAGCACTAAAAATAGTGCACTTGAGCCTTAAGGAATCGCTAATTACCACCAACTTCAAGTTGGTGGTAAGTAGCGATTTCCTTTAAAAAGCACTTTTTGCTTTTTCAAATGTGCCATGTGGCACACATCCATGCCCTTAGGGCATGTATGTGCGCCACATGTGCACACATGCACATTTCAGGGGTGCAACAGGGTGTCCTTTGGACACCCTGGCACCCTTGAAATACATCCGCTATTAGCGATTCGGTAATACCGAATCGCTAATAGTGAATATCTTCCCATTCATTCCTATGGGCCTCCTAGCCCATAGGAATGAATGACTAGATATTCCTTAATAACGAATCTCAATTACCGATTCGTTATTAAGGAATGTTAAGGAATCGCTAATATTTTAGCGATTCCTACCTACATTCCATTTAGCGAGTCCTTAATAGCGATTCGGTAAAAATCGCTATTAAGGACTCGCTAAATTGAAGTTACCTACATCTGGCCCTAAATGTCTACATTTGCAAACGTTGCATGAATATTCAGTAGCGCGCAAAATTATATTTTGCAATTTGGGTGTACCTTTCCCACTACCAAAAGTCATTTTGGAGCATTTGTTGAAATCAGACATCCTTCTTTGGCCCTTTGTGTTGGTCCATTAAGGCAGCTATCTTCAATGCCTTAATGAAGCTACAGCCTGGTCAACCATGCGTGATTCCCTCAATATTCATTGCCTTCCCAACCAGGAAATGGAAGCCTTGTTTAAGTGAAATGTGTTCGTATTGGTTAAATAATCATTGTATTTGATAAAAGGATAAACAATAATTTCATAAAACCAACATATTATATAAAATATCAGTAGCAATTAAAAATAATTACAGAAGTTGACAAGTTGACTTTGTGAGAAAGAATGTTAAGCACTAAGGACCTGATTACGAGTCGACTCGTGGTAGCGGTGGTCCGTCCGCCGGATTACGACTCTCTGAGTCGTTCCAGATGTGGACCGCCGGCTGCACCAGGGAACTGCCTTCCCTGGCGGTGGCACAGTGGAGGGGCAATATAATATGCTCAGCAGGACTGGAGCTGTCCCGCCAAGCATATTTTGAGTTCCTCCACTGCCAGCCTTTTCATGGCGGTGAAGCCACCACGAAAAGGCTGGTGGTGGGGGAACAAAGGGGGCCCTACAGAGCCCCCATTCCCCCCGCCATGGGGTTGCATTCAGGGGTGCACAACATGTGTCCCCTGTCTGCTTGCACCCCCGGTTTCAGCACGGCATAGACTTCACAGTTTATGCCGTGCTGGAACATTTTTGCTGTTCCCATTGCAGTGCCCTTTTTCAGGGCACCGCCATGGGAAAGGCAAAAGGACTGTCTTCCTGCACGAGTTCAACTTGTAATCAGGCGGGCGGTCTTTGCGCGTCTTTGGCAGTTTTATGCCGGCGGAGGGCCGGCGCAGCACTGCAAAAGTCGTAATCAGGGCCCAAGCCTAGAATGTGTATCCACTATTGGTGATAAGGCGTCATATCAATTTTCTTACCGGTAATATTAATCCAGCGCAAAAGGATTGGCACTAGGGCACCATACTATCTATTCTCTATAACATTAAGTGGGGATGCGCAAAATGTAGTAGGCATTAAGGGCCTCATTACGATAGCAGTCGGACGAGCTTCCGACCGCCATCACTGCGAGATGGAGACTACCCGACATGTAGTCGGCGGTTCCACTCACCATATTATTATACGACCGCCGCTTAGGCGGTCAGAAACATGCCATTTTCTATTGCGACTTGTGCTGCGGCCCGGAAAAGGGCTGCAGCACAAGCAGTAGAGAAAGGCATGTTTGCAAACATCCATGCACCGTGTGCCAGGCACCATGTGGTGCCTGGCACACAGTGCATGGATGTTTGGGGTGCACCACATGTTCACCCCCTGGCCACATAGCGGTGGCCCACGGGGACGGTGGCCCTGCTAGGGGCCCCCAAAGTCCCTTTCTGACAGTCTTTCCAAGGAGTTGGGACCGCCATGAAAAGGCTGTGGGAAATGGACATCGTAATCCTTATGGTGGTGCCTGTGTAGGCACTGCCTTCAATGTAGGGATTACTGTATGACCACCGCCTGATGGGGTCCTTGAGCCTGTCGGAGGTGGTGGTCTTTCCCCCCACCCGCTGGGCTCCGACCGCCAGTATCGTAATCCGGCAGTCGGACCGTTGCCCTGGATGTTGAGCGGACCGCCACCGATGGCCTGTCAGTGGTGGTCCACCTGTCGTCATAATGAGGGCCTAAGCAACACAAACATTTCTTTTCAAGTGTAGGCAGAACCTCCTAGCTATTCCTCATCAACTTTAGAAGTAGAATTCCTGAATTAATACCTCTTGTGCATAACTGTCTATTTTAAGAATGCTGACATAGAATCTGGGTTGGCTGATCATCATTTCCCCCCTTTGCAGATTGGTTGTCATATCCCATCTTATTGACATTCAAAATGGAGGGGAGAAAAAAATCTTGTGAACTGGAATGGCAGATTCAAGATGAATAGCTTTACTCGTTTTCTGGCCTTTGTTACAGTAAGGCACCGTTTTTGGTTTACATTGAGTTATGCAATTAGCAAAGTCTATCCCCTAAGTTAATGTCCAGCTATTGTATTTACTTCCTTAGCTTTATTTTCCACACTCCCTTGCTAATTTCCTAAACCACTAAATACTAGCCAGTGTATGCTGACACCAATTAATTATTAGTTGAGGAGGGAGTGGTGAAGCTAGAGGGGCAGATGTGGACCATGGATCTAGCAGAGGCTTTTATGCAACAGGTTTAAGTCAATCCTCGGGACTGCTATCCCCTTCAGCCACTTTAGGCACATGGCTATTGGATGAGAGGGCCATAGGGAAACATGGAGCAGTGCACAAGGTAATTACCCAGGACAAACCTAGGCGGTAGCCTGGCAGCATGCTTTCTACTCAGTGTTTGCCTGGGCTTCGGTGGGAGTAACCTGAGTTGTTAAATGTTTACATTTAAAAAAAAAATGCAGACCAGCTCAATTTCATTTTCACCCATGATTGTCCACCCAACCATTTTACTCAATAACTATTGCCTTAGTCATTTATTTGCTTCATATCAGTCTCGGAACATGGATGTACATATTTATGGATACCATGGGAAAATCTAGGATAATATTTTGGTGTGAATAGGCTGGGGTCATTGTACTATGTTAATACTACTTGCCTCGCATGTCATTTTTGACCGATGGGGCCGGAGTGAGGTGGGAGAATTAACAGAATGACTATTAAATGGTTTGAACAACTCCTGAATCAGTGTGCCAATGCATTGGTATTGGCAATGCTAAATCCACCAAATAAAGAGAATGAAGAGCAGTTTGAATGCAGCTGAGACTGAGGTCTTGGTTTTGAGCCCTCCAGAGAAGTAAGCAGCACACTGGGATGTTACTATTACTCATATTTGTAAAGACATAATCCAAGCCCTAAAGCAAGTACGGACGCAGGGTGATTTTAAACAAATGTCTTTGATTAGCTCATCTAGACAATCAGGTGAAAAAAAATGCATTTCCCCCCAATAAGTACATAAACAATGAGCTTGTCATGCAGTTGGTGGTCTAATGGGCAATTGTAGTTGGAGATTAGTCAACAGTAGATTTGACTTTTAAGGAAAGAATGAATGGCAGAATACAAAGAGTTTAAAATATTGGGGTCTTTTTCATAATCAGGTTTTAGAAGTTTTAACAAGTCTTGAAAGTCAGAAGGAAATATTATTGGCCTCCTATTTAAGTCTTAGGTCCTGATAACAGCTGGCCCGTTAAATTGCTATCCCTGAACAAACCCCTATTTGGGCAAGGATTGCAACTAGAAGTAGTGCAATGAATACAACACTGCTAACTACCAGGTGCGATAAAGATTGCATCTTACGTTAAATTTTATCAGGTCAAACGTGCCAGAATTTATTAAAGAAAGAATGTCCAGAACTTACCAAGATGTGGATTTAGGTGTGGTAATCATCAAATCCTGCATGTTATTCCTTAAGGAGTCAGACTAGGCAATCATTATCACTATACGATAAACTCCAAACACCTCAGTGCTAGATTTTTATTGGATGTGACAATTATCAGTCTACTCGTAATCAGGCCCAGAGTCTCAAAAGGGATCTATAGAAATGGATGATACTTATTTAATAGCCTCAGACCAATTGTGTGGCCAGAGAAAACAGTGCTTGCTCCAAGACTGGCAGAAACTCTGAATGTAAAAAGAATAAACATTGATCTCATGTGCTTCGGGAATCCAGCATTTTCCATTTGCCGCTTAGGGGGACCTGAAGGCTCCATTGCAAAGTCCAACATGCAGTATCAATGATATCAGAAGTGACACTTCAGTCGATACATCCACCCAGTCACTCAGTGCATTTTTAAACTACTGAACTTTGCCAAATGGTGGAAAGTATAGACAGAATAAGCAGACCTTGGATTGTTTTGGTGACAGTCAGACCAATTCCATTGAATGTTAATTAGGAGGCTGCATCACTATTACCTCAAGATAGGGTTCAGAATGTTGCATGCCTAATTGAATTAGTAAATGTGATCAAGTTCACTATTGTCTACACTCTAGGATCACCATATAGTTGTGAAAGGCATTTTAGATAGTCACAACTATGTGATCAGAGACATCATTAGTGTAGGATGATCAGTGGGTTTGTAAAAGGAACAGATGCAGAGACTCAGTGATTGGTGGAAGTTCTTGATGCACCAAAAACATCCATTCATGGAAAACGGTTGGGGCAATGAATCAGGCCTGGCAAAAATAATGTGAGCACAGTAGATAGCTATTTGCCAGTTATTGAATTTTCCTTGGTTGTGTCAGGCGTGGACAATGGCTTACTCATGAGAGCTACCTATGTTTGCCATCCTTTCTGCCTTTGCACAGGCCAAACTCAGGATTCCAGAACATAGCTGTTTTAGAGTTGTTGAACCTTTGAGTGGCACCTCCATCAGGATTTAGAATTGACTCAGGTGTGCCTTGCACGTTCATATACAACAATATGACATGGTCAAAAAGAAAGCTGGTCACTGGGGAGCAAAATTAGGGGATATCCTATGACGAAATGGAGTTGCACTGCAATGGAGGTAGGCCATCCCAATAGTCAGACCTGTTTTGAGCATGTTAGAAACCAACAAAAAACAATATCCACAGGTGCCCTTTGTTACATTCATGCCCCTTTTGTTATGAAACAACCCTTTGAATAATTATGACCTTTCTTGTCTACCAACACCAATTCTTGCTCCAACTCGGTTGACATTGGTTAGGCTGCAGCTCAGTGGTTACCACCCTTTTCCTTTTCAGATAACAGGATTATATTTTCAAATGTGTGATACAAAACTCCAATAATCTTGTTCCTTTTCTGACCCCAACTGCCTTATTGTGTAACATTCATATGAATTTGGCAGTCCTTGTCTTCATTCACTAAAACATTACATACAGAAGGAGATCATCACTAACACTATTGATATACACATTTTCTTTTCACCTCACTTGGACCAACAGTTTTCTCAAACATTTTAACAGTTATTAACATTAATAGAATGTCTGAAGAGACACAAGTCTGTGTTTGGTTCACCCCAGCAATCTGGAAGATTTGTCACTGGCATCTTGGTAAAAGTGGTGAGCATGAATAATTTCAGATTATTCCCTTATTTTCTTTAAACCATGTTGTATTGATTTTGAGAGCTTTGCCGTTGTAATTTTTGTCAGGACATTGCAAATTGAATCAATGTACACAACCTTACTGAAGACTCCTAAGCCTACATGCTGCAAGGAAGACCTGAGGTATTCTGGCACTACGTACACAGCGATCGAGTCACAAAAACATTTACGAGTATAGGAAGTAGTACTACATTGCTACTCTTTAACATACTCGTACATGTCTTTGTGAATCAGTCCAAAAAATCCAACTACCTATCAGTAACTGTGCAAAGAGGGCACAGTCTTTTATATCTGTACTATCTGTATATCAATATTCACATTGTATTCCCATTATAGTTGTGTGGCTTCCCATACACAACGGCATGTAAATAGGACTACAGAAGTAGTAGTTTATGTACTTCAAGAGACACTGGATGAAAACCAACAGTCTGACGCTGAACACCGTCAAGACTGAAATCGTGATCTTCAGGAAGAGCACTTCTCGTGGAACTCCACCTGATAGCCAACTGAGGTAGCACCCCCACCACCCACACCAAGAACCTTAAGATTGTCATCCACAGCAATCTCGACATGACTGCCCAAGTCAAAGCCATCACTTCCTCATGCTTTCATAACCTGAAGATGCTGAAGAAGATTTTCAAATGGCTCTCTATAAGCATAATACAGAATACTTAGCACTGGCCCAGCATACCCCAACACTTGCGTCTGGTTTCACAAACCTTCCACACACCTCCATTCTTCCAAACTCCTACTTGCACACATCTCACGCATACAGTAAAGCAGATCTCGCAGTCAAGCCTTCTCCTACATCACTCCTAAAGCATGGAATGGCTTGCCGCTATCAATCAATCAATCAATCAACCAATCAATAAATCAATCAGTAGATTTGTAGAGCACTTCTTGTCACCCGTGACAGCATCCAGATGCTGGCAGGGTCCCGTTGATTAGCTGAGTTGCCAGGTCTTCAGGGACTTTTGGAACTCTGAAAGAGATAGGGAGGTCCGTAGGTTAAAGGGTAGCTCATTCTATGACTTTGCTGCTAGGTAGGGGAAGGAGGGACCTCCGTATCTGCTACGTCAGATGTGGGTGGTGAGGGTTAGAGAAAGGGATGCAGCACGAAGGTGTCTGATGGAAGTTCAGGCGGTGGTTCAAGCAGGCAGGTCCGCAGTTGTATAGGGCCTTGTATGCATGATTCAGGATCTTGAACTGGCATCTTTTATGTACATGGAGCCAGTGAAGTGTCCTCAGGTAGGGGGTGATGTGGGTTCATCTTGGGAGATCCAGAATGAGTCTGGCTGCAGTGTTCTGTATGGTCTGTAGTCTTCGGATAAGGTGAGCTCTGAACCCTGAATAGAGAGCATTGCCATTATTTAGCCGGCTTGAGATGAGGGCCTGGGTGATGGTGCTTCTTGTGCTTTGGAGTAGTCATTTGAATATCTTACAATACATACAAAGGATGAGGAAGCAGGAGGAGGATAGGGAGTTGGCCTGTGTCATTATGGTTGGCGTATTTACTGAATGATGCCTAAGTTCCTAGCGTGGTCAGTGGGATTAGGAGTAAGTCTGAGTTCTGAGAGCCACCAGGAAGCGTCCTGTGGGGAGTTTCTGTTTCTGAAAATCAGTTCCTTTGTCTTGTCTGAGTTGAGCTTTAGACAGTTATCCTGCATCCAGATGGTGACTTCTGTCATGCAGTTGTGCAAGCTGGTCTTGGTGGTGTCTTCAAAGAGGGAGAGCATGAGTTGTGTTTCGTCGGCGTAGGATATGATGTTAAGTCCATGGGTTTTGGAAATGAGGGCCAAAGGTGTCATATAAGTGTTGAAGAGGGTGAGGCTAATTGAAGATCCTTGGGGTATGCCACAGATGATTTCCTTGGGTTGAGAGGTGAAGGGGGAAAGGTAGACTTTTTGCGTTCTACCAGTGAGGAAAGAGGCGATCTAAATGAGAGTGGCTCCTAGGATGCCTATATTGTGCAGCCTTGTGATGAGTGTGTGGTGGGAGACCATATCGAAGGCTGTTGAGAGGTCTAGGAGGATCTGAGCCAGTCTCTCTTCAGTCGCGTAGGGCTTGGATGTTGTCTGTAGCCCCGATGAGGACTGTCTTGACGCTGTGGTTGCTGCAGAGCCCGGATTGGGAGGAGTTGAGTAGGAGGTTCTGTTCCAGATGTGAGGAGAGTTGTTGACTGATGGCTTCTTCTAATTCTTTGGCCGGGAACAGGTGCACGGAGATCAGTCAGTAGTTGTTAAGTTTGCTGGGGTCTACTGATGTACTCTTTAGTAGTGTGTTGACTTCTGCATGTTTCCAGTCCTCAGGGAAGGTGGGCGTGGCAATTGAGGTGTTGAACAAGGCTGATTCTGGCTTTGCCTAGGTTGAAGATGTGGTGAAGGCATGGGTCAGTTGGGGCCCCTGAGTGGACCGAGTTCATGATGAAAGCAATGTCCTGTGGGGCGAGCTGGCTTCATTTGGTCAGTTGGTTGTTTGTGGTGGTAGTGGGCTCGTTGTGTTGCTTGAAGAAGTCGGTGGCTTTGGGCTAGGGTTTGAAGTTTCTACAGATGTTGTTGATCTTGTTGTGGAACAAGTTTGCAAGGTTGTCACAGAGTTCCTGTGAGGGAGTAATGTTGTTTGTTGCAGCTGAGGGGTTGGAAAATTCTTTGACGGTGTTGAAGAGTTCTGTGTGGTTATTGGAGCTTGATTTGATGTGTGAGGCTATGGTCTTTTTCTTTGATTCTCTCAACTGTCTGTGGTAAAGGTTGAGGCCTTTCTTGAAGGTGGCCTTGTAGGTCGTGTCCTTGCTGATGCACCATCTCCTTTCCAGTTGTTTACAGTGTGGTTTTGCAGTTCTGAAGTCTTCAGTGTACCAGCTAGGCTGCTTGTTGGACCTTCTGTGGGTGTTGTTACCGATGGAAGCGATGCAATTGACGCAGTTTGTGATCCAATTGGTAAAGTTTTTGAAGTTCTTGTCTAGGCTATATGAGGAGATGGGGTGGGTGGTGCTGAGGGCATTAATCCATGTGTCCATTGAGACTTTGCTTAAGCAGCGGTGGGGGCGCTGGGCAGCCTGGGGGCAGAGGTCCGTGAGCTGGTGATATTGAAGTGGATGATGGAGTGGTTGAGTTCCATTGTGTGACTGTACCTGATGCAGTTGCTGGAAATGAAGATGGGGTCTAGTCTATCGCCTGCAGTGTGCGTGGGGTTGTGGACAAGTTGTGTGAGTCTGGTGTTGTTCATGCTGTCATGGAGGTTGGTAGTGTTGATGTCATTGCGGTGGTCGAGTTGGAAGTTGAGGTTGCCAAGGAAAATGTAGCTGTTGGAGTCTATGGCAAGGGGGGCGATGAAGTCAGCGATAAAGTTGCAGAAGGCTGGATGTGAGCCTAGAGGATGGCAGGCGAGGGTGCCCCGATGGCGGTTTTGCTGTCTGTTTGGAGTCAGAAGTTGAGGTGTTCCATGGCTGGGTGATGTCATCATTTGTGGTGGTACATTGGATGGATTCCTTGTGTATGATGGCGATCCCTCCACTGGTCCTCTCGGGGGAAATGTAAGCCTCAACTTCCTTATCAAATCCAAAAAGACATCAATAGATGGCTTTTTGAAAGGGGTGAGGGGAACTCGCCAAGTTTCGCTCTGCAGAATTCTGCTGGGTTACATGAAAACTCTGCGAGATTCTGCAGAGTTCCACAAACGGTATTGAAATCATCAGGTTGCGCTGCTCGTACTTATTTTTAATGCCAGGAGCTCGTTCCGTGCTCAAAGATCAGTGCAAGCAGCACCCTGCAGCATGCCAGAAGGTGCTGCTTCTCAAGTTGACTTTGTTGCCGCTTGAGTAGATCTTTTCAGGTGGCAGCTTTCTCACCGTGAGCCGTCACAAACGCCTACGGTGGGAAAATCTCGCCAGCGCCTTCCTAGCACCTGAAAACCAATTCTTGCTCAAACTCTTCAACTTACTGTTGGTGAATCACGTGCAAGAAAAAATTCTGCCACGCGGCAGTTGGTGGAGTTTGGCCGGAACTCCACATTACAAGCGTAACAAAGAGTGGCAGATCGTAATTTATCACCCATCCCTACTTTTTGCTATAAAAACATCTCAAAAATATATATGAACATATTTCATCACAAAATCTTTTACTTTACTGCTACCTAAGAGCCTCCTTCTCACTTCTTGAAATCCACAAGAAGCTGAGGACCTGGCTTATCGTAGTCCATTTAGGCTATAAGTTTGGCTGGACTCACACCTGTTCAGTGCCAGGATACCCTCCCGGATGATAATGTGTTCTACAAAGCTGCATAGCATAAAATACCAACATAACAAGAATGTCAAGACCCAGAATACTTACAGAGGAGTAGAATGAACCCCATGCCACTCATACCTTGGAACCACATTGGAAAGAAACCACCACAACAGTTGTATCGATGTACCAGGAGAAGGGGTTAGCGAAGGGTTCACCTGGGAGTAGATCCTGTAGAAGAGAAGACACATCTGGCCACTAGAGGTGGACTTTTCTGATTGGAGGAAGTCTTGCCTCAAGATTCTGGAAAAGTAGTTTTTCAAAAAAATCTTGCTTCAAATCTCTTTCGAAAATCAGGTGGAAATTCACCAGATTATCGATAGGGAAAAAACACAATTGTTCCTCCAAACTTAGCAGACTCAAATTGTTTCAAGTCGTGCAGCCCTTTTTGTTCCAGAGGATATCTTTGTTTTAGACATTTTTATAATCTTTTAATTAGAGCCCCTGAATGTCTGAAAGACACTGTCTTTGAGAGGTAAACATTACTTTTCCCCTTAATAGTCGAACTTACAGTCCGAATTTGCCCATGAATAGCTTCACAAATAAGCACATTCTAAATCTCTGAACTTCAAGAATAGAAAAAATATCCTGCATTTCCTCATCTGGAATTTGTGAGAAGGCCATCTCTTCTTACTGCAACCAGAAAGGATAACTACCTCTTCTGAGCAAAGCGCGATTTTACCCATGAGCTATTCCTTGATAACAAGTAACTTAGGTAGGGTGGGGCTCCCTTAAATACTCGGGCCATACCGAAAATGGCCATGAGATCTTGCCAGTAGCTTGTGAGCTCACAAAATCTTACACTTCTCAAAGATTATCTAGGTAGGCACTGAGGGGCAAGACTCACAAACTGTGTTCTCCAAAGCTCCTGATGTGCAAGGCCACACCGTGTCTGAGCGCAGAATCGCTTGGCCACCACAACCTGCACCAGATGTGAGGGTCGATGCAGCCTCAGCCTTAGAGTCATGTGAGAAGGGGAGAAAGAGCAAAGGGGCTGGATCTGGTCATGCCTCATCAAGATGCCTTTGTGAAGAGGCTCATTCATATTTTTAGTTGAGGTTATTTCTGGGCAAGAGTAGGAAAGGCGGCAGGGGTTCCCAAAGACATTCAACACCACTACTATCAGTATCCTCCATATTCCCATTGAGCACCTCTCTAAATATATGAAACACATATGAAAACAGATGGAAAAGGTAAGGCACAATACTTATAAATCACAACGAGTGTGATGAATCTATTGACAGAACAAGTAATTCCTGTTCTCAACCTCTTGTCCCCAGGTTATTGGGCCCCTTTTGGGTCAAAATAATATTTTGTTTGTCATGGTCTCATTCACGTAATGTTGCATGCGTCATCATTGGCCACCTTATCCCACTCTGGTAAGATGGTACTACCAAGGCGGACTTGAGCCTATTTGTTAAGATACATTCTTTTCCTGGATAGTACAGGGATCCAGTTTCTATTTAAAATACCTTAAGGTGTACCACAGGTATATCCTTCATTATTTGGTACCTGAGGAATGATTAAAATGTAATAATAAATTAGTGAATATTTAGGGGTACTGTGGCCCCCATCGTCCTTTGAAAGTGCTGACATGTTTATGCCTACTTGAAGAGACAGATAACTGGTCGAGGGCATTCCTCAAGGCAAAAAGGGTCCATCAGTTATCAGTGATGTCATCAGTGATGTCACTGACCATGTCATGAGTGATGTAATATGTGAGGTCATAAGCAGTGCATTGTGTTGGCATAAGTTATAGTTAGCTCAAGTAATAACTGCTGAATTTCACTGGTTTTGCACGACTGAAATGTGAGCCTAACTGTAATGTCTTTGTAACCTTTGTTTTTTTCAGTGAATTTTGAAGGTTTTTCTTATTCTGTTTCCTAACTATAACGCCCTTGTAACCTTTGGGGTTTCAGTGCTTTTTTAAGGTTTTTAAAATTAAATTTCCTAACTATAATGTCCTTGTAAACTTGGGGGCATATTCTCAAGAACTCATCGCCGAGTTAGCGGCACATTATCGCAGCCAAAGTGGTGATAAATTTATCGCACCATTCACAAGCAGGTGCTAACAGCCGACATCACCAGTTAACCTGCGATAGCAGCCGCAAAAAACATCGCCACAAATGATACCGGCAACTAACGCTAATGATATGCAGAGTAGGCGTTACCGTGCAAAAATTCGCAAAAACACCACTTCGCAACATTCCCAACGACCAGCCAGATCGGCGATAAGATTCAAAAACATGCGATAAGGCGCGTTAGCAGCAGGGATTTAACACCTGCTCTTACCTAGTGTTAAGTCGGACGACAACCTGCACCATGAAAGGGATCCCAGCCCAGAGCCACACCAGAAGAACAACAGATGCCATGGAGCTACTGATCATGCACCTCAGAGTCCCAAGAGGGCCACAACACCCACCGCCACCCCCGAGGCCCCCCAGCCCCCCAGGACTACCACACCGGCAGTGGGGTATGTGACGTGCTAGGCCCCTTTGATTGGCAGGGACACATGTCCTGTGACGCCTGTGCTGGATGGGTGTGGTGTGGTTCTCAACGAGCCCTCAGGGAGTGGCCGTGGCATGCTGACGACTAGACCAGTGATCAGCAGATCACTACAGGGACGACTTGGGACATTTAGCGTTGTCATCCCCCCTGTAAGCGTAAGCTGAGTGGACTGACCTGGCGTATAGCAGGCCAGCGTAGGGGTGGGAACAATGAACCCGGGGCTCTGGGCTGGACATGGAAGCAACTGATGCGTGTGTCCCTGTTGTAGTGACTACGCCACCCGGACCGCAATCGGCACTGTTGCACCCTGTCACTCAAGTTCCACGACATGAGCAACATGGACGTCAGGGGGAATCTCTCACCCTACATTCAACCATACTGACATACGTGAATGATCAAAGGCATGACACATCTGTGCGATTCTGAATGTTTAATTCACATCCAGTGGAGTGTTGCAGCTGGAGCAGTACAGGGCCATGCAAACCCCACTTCACATTATTGGCCCGTGGAGGGCCAGCCAGAGTCCTTCAGGGAATGACAAGTACATCGTAAGGGGAAGAGTTCAGTCCGCAGTCTGATCGCTGTGTCATTGGTAACCAAACAGGAGATGGCAGTCCATGTCGAGGTCCAGAGTGAGTGTCGTAGAGTGTATCGGGGGACAGTGGAAGGTGATGATGCAAAGGGCAGGACCAAGCAGAAACCCGCCATTTTGCGGAGATGAATGCTACTGCCTCCTCCTTACCAGTAAGGTTGGTTCACCCGCATCTTCGTCCTCTGATGGCACAAGTGCCTCACACGTGGGTGGTGGTGGATTGCCTGCCGCACTGTGAGGCACTGACACATCGGTGGCGAAGATGTAGATGTAGAAGCTGCAGCAGCACTCATCTGAGCAAGGCCTTGAGGCAGCAATGCCATGACGATGTGCTGCAGGGCATTGAAGGCCCCAGCCACATCCCGCTGGTGTGCAGCCAAGGCAGCCATCCTGTCCGCCGCCATCCGCACCATGGTCTCCATGAGCTCCCGCATCTGTCCCAACTCCCGGCAGACATCACTGGAGCCACTCTGACTGGACAGTTGTTCTTGTCTCAGTATCATGACTCCAGCGATGTCAGCCATGGATCGCTGGAGAGCATCGAGCGGACAGTCGGTGTCCGTTAGGGACTGAAAGTGTTCCCTGATGGGAATCAGACACCCATGTATGGCATCAAGTTTGCTGCCATGAGGTCGAACCCCACCCGCACCTGATCAGCCACCTTCTCCTGGCACTCCAACACACGGCGTTGGAAGGCCATGTGTTGTTCGTGGGGGTCCTGGGAGTCAGCCATGGTGGTGCTTCCTGCTATGTGGTCTGTGCAGGGGGTGGGGTACCCTCGATGCAGCTGCGCTGGCCTGCTCTTGGGCATGGGGTCCTGAGGGTGTCCATGAGCTGTTGGAGGGCGTCGGGGTCGATGGTGGTGTGGTCCTCTTCGTCATCAGTGAAGAGAGGTTGTGTCTGCTCTGCAGGAGGTGTTGGTTCTCCCTCTGCAATGTGAAGGGTAGATGCAGTTTAACATTGTGTTCACATGTATGTTGACGCATTGTACTAGTTTACATACAGACTGCATGACAATGTACATTGTGTATGTTTGGGAGGAGCTGCCTTATTGATGCGGGACAACGGACATTTCAACAACATCACGGATGTGTGTTTGTACTTGTACATTATCATCTCACATTTCCCTGCTATGCCAAGTGTGATTGGCCAGTTTCTACACACAAGCGGCACCAGTTGTGTCCTCTGTTCTGCAGTTTGTACCATATTGTTGTCAATGTAGATATGCTCTGGATGTTATGTGTGTGTGCTGCATTTTGGGAGAGTCGCCCCTGCAGCTCTGATTTTGCTGCCCCTTATCCTTTTCAGGAGGAGTGCCTTTGACTTCTGTGCTTATTCAGTGCTGAGATGTTGCATACTTGGGTAAATTGGGCTCTTGGTGGGAGTTGGGACTCTGGGGCATGGTTTGTCCGCAGATGTGTTGCTGACATCAGGAGTTGTATGTGCACCTGGATGTGTCAGAGTGTGACCTGCTCCTTTACGGATGTGGTCCACACTCAACCACCTCAGTGTCGTGGCGTGCAACATGTCATGTGATATTGACTGCAGCCATTATATTCGTCATGCAGTGTCACTTGCATTGTCAGTGTGGCTCACTGACACGCCGCTTTGCTGGGTTCGGCACATGTGCATGGGTTGGTTGTGAGATTAGTGATGTGTGGGGAGCACCCCCTCTGTGCACATTGTGGACGGGGGCCCACTTTCTGTTTCTATGTGTGCTGCAGTATGCCATGGGGATCAGGGGCATGACCCTGAGTCATTTTGGGTGTGCAGTGTGCTATTCTTGATTGTGCATGTGTGCCATTGTGCCCATCTTCCCCCATCCCCCCAGTCCCTGGTGGTTACTCACCCTGTTGTTGTTGTTGTGTCAGGTCATGTTGAGCAGTGTCCGGTCCCCCAACTCCTGCCACCTTCTCCCCACTGATGACTGTGGACACCATTTCCTCCATGTCATCCAGCTCCTCCTGTGGCGCTGGACTCCCACCTCCAGTCTGCATTGCTGCCTTCTGGTTGTTGGCGAGTTTCTGCTTGGTTTTGCGCTTGACATCATTCCAGCGACTCTTGACCTCTTCCATTGTCCTCCTCAGCACTCCGACTGCATTCACCTTGTCCAGGATGGACTGCCATGTTGCATTTTTGGTTGCCAATGACAGTAGAGGTGACGAACAGTTGTTGATGGTGTTCTACCACCTCCGTGATCAGGATCCTGTTTTCCTGCGGACTGAACTTCGTCTTCCTCTTCTTCTTATCCTTGCCCTTCCGTGTCCCCGGGGTCCCAGGCTGGTCCTCCATGGGGCTTGTGGGTTTCTGGCCGTCGTCTGTGCCTGCTCCGGCTGCCTCCATTCTGCTTTGCTGTGGTTCGGTTTTTGTTGGTGGTTTTTTTTTCTGCTTTTATGGTGATTTTTCCCGCCTGACGTGTGTGATTTGCAGGCCTGGCGCTGCTTTTCGCTGATTGTCTTATCGCGATTGGGCCCATCGCAACTTTTTTCACGTTCGGCTTTGGATTTTTATCGCCGTCCCGGTGAGTTACTCGCGGTCATTTTCCGCGTTATCGCGAAACTATCGCATCTTACCGCCGTGTTGGGAATAGGACGTTAACACTGTGTTATTTTCCCGCGATAGACTGCGATGTGAGAAGTTGCGTTAAGCGAATTTGGCGATAGTTAACACACGTTCTTGAGAATATCCCCCTCAGTTTTTTTCTACGCATGGGTGTAAAATTCCACTCTGCTCGTGGAGTTGACGGAATTCTGCAATTCTGCGTTCCACGGAGAATGCAGAGTTATCAATAAACTCTGCACTCCATAATGGAGCAGATTTTTTTTTCCGTTGGTGTGCTTGTCACGTCATTTCTCACTCGCCCGGAATGCAGCGAGACTTGATGGGCGCTCGCCAGCAGCCGGGCTCCCCTGAGCAGTCCAGGGGAGTTCATCCCCCAAACAGTAGTGCACCAGAAGGCCCCTTTGCAGAGTGGTTGAGAAAGGGGGAGGGGCTTCCGACAAGATCTCAGCAATCCAACTGTGAGTGGGGATACTTGTAACAACAATAGGGGTTCTTGGCCCCCAACAACCCTCAGCAGCCAAGGGGAGTTTATCCCCCAACCAGTAGTGTGCCAGGAGACCCTTTTGCTGAGTGGTTTAGAAAGGGGGTGGGCATCCGTCGACATCTCAACAATCCGGCTGTGGGGGACTTACTTGTCACAACAATAGGGGTTCGTGGCCCCCAACAACCCTCAGTAGCCAAGGGGAGTTTATCCCCCAACCAGTAGTATGTCAGGAGGCCCCTGTGCAGAGTTGTTGAGAAAGGGGGTGGGCCTTCAACGACATCTCAGCAATCTGGATGTGGGGGACTTATTTATCGCAACAATAGGGGTTCTTGGCCCCCAATGACCCTTAGCAGCCAAGGGGAGTTCATCCCCCAACCAGTAGTACACCGAGAGGCACCTTTGTAGAGTGGTTGAGAAAGGGGTGGGGCCTCAGACAAAGTCTTAACAATCTCTCTGTGGGGAACGCTTTTTGGAACAATAGAGGTTCTTGTCTCCCAACAGCTCTCAACAGCCAAGGGGAGTTCATATCCCAACCAGAAGTGCGCCAGCAGGCCCCTTTGCAGAGTGGTTGAGAAAGGGAGCGGGTCCTCTTACGAGGTCTCAACAATCCCGCTGTGGAGGACTTACTTGTTGCAACAATAGGGGTTCTTGGCCTCCAATGACCCTCAGCAGCTGAGGGGAGTTCATCCCCCAACCAGTAGTGCACAAGGAGACCCCCTTTGCAGAGTGGTTGAGAAAGGGGGCGGGGCCTCTGATGACGTCTCAACAATCCAGCTGTGGAGGACTTACTTGTTACAGCAGTAGGGGTTCTTGGCCCCCAACGACCATCAGTAGCCAAGGGGAGTTCATCCCCAACCAATAATGTGCCAGGAGTCCCCTATGAAGAGTGCACTCATGACATGGTCAGTGATATCACTGATGACATCACTGATGACATCTCAAATTGCATCACTTATGACAACATCCACAGAACCGCTCACGCACCCACTCACCCCAATACAACCTCTCATACGCCCACTCACACAACCACTTACATACCCATTCACAGACCCATACCAGTGCTCACACACCCAATTACTCCTCCATAGAGGCACTCAAACACCTACTTACTCACTTGTACAGCCACTCACACAACCTTTCACTCACCCACACAGCCAATCATACAACCAGTCACTCACCATTACAGCCAGTCACATAGCCACACACTCACCCATACAGCTAATCACATACCCACTTATTTACCTGCAGTCATTCACACATCCCCGCACTCACCCATACAGCCTCTCAACACAGCCCCTTACTCACCCATACAAGCACTCACTCACACACCTGCACAACCATTTACATACCAATTCACACATCCATACAAGCACTCACAAATCAGCTCACTCACCCATACAGCCATTTACATAGACACTTACACTCCAATACAGACACTCATAAATCAACTCACTTAAATAAACATCCACTCAAACAGCCACTCATTCACCAATACAGCCATTTACACACCCAATCACTCTTTCATACAGCCATTCAGACATCCACTCACTCACCCATACTGTCACTACACACCCACTTACCCACCCATAGAGCCATTCGCACTGCCACTCTTTCACCCATACAGCCAGACACAGCCACTCACTCACCAATACAGCCACTCACACAGCACCACACTCACCCACACAGATACTCACACACCCACTTCTAAACTCATACAGTCATTCACCCACCCATACTAACAAGAATACATAGTCACACAGCCACTCACATAATATATGTTAGAAGTAGTATCACTCAGTAGTAGTACACCTAGTATACTAATTTAAGCTTTGTAGTAGGCTAGTAGATATGTTTAACACCTACTAACTCTTAAGAACACTTACACTCACTTGATGATGTCATCAGTTATGTCAGTTGAGATGTCATCAGTGATGTCATTGACCATGTCATGAGTGATGTACTTTATATATATATATATATATATTCACTGAAAAAACCATAGGTTTTAGGGACAGTTATAGTTAGTTGGACATTTCACTCGTACAAAACCATAGAAATTCCCCGTTATAGTTAGTTCAGCTAACTATAACTCGCGCCCCGCAATGCACTGCTGATGACGTCACATATTACATCACTCATGACATGGTCAGTGACATCACTGATGACATCACTGATGACATCTCAAATGACATCACTGATGACATCATCCAGTGACTGTGTGTTTCTGTAAAGTTTAAATATGTTTAATATATATAGGGAAAGGCGTATTGAAGAATGAGTGGGTGTATAAGTGTCTGAATGGATGATTTAGTACGTGAGTGACTGATTCTACAAGTGAGTGATTAAATGTATCTTACTGAATGCATGGGTTAGTGACTAAACTGTGTGAATGTCTGTATCCGTCTGTCTGTTGGTTTGTAAGCGGCTGCATGGCTTTCTGAATAGCTACATGAGTGTCTACATGGGTTATTGATTGATTGTCTGAGTATCTGTATGGGTGCCTGAGTGTTTGTGTGGTTGGGGTGTGTGTGACTCTGTGCAAAGATGTGTGAGTTGGTGATTCACTGGGTGCATGGTTTCAAGAGTGCATCTGTGATGGACTGTATGGGTGGGTGAGTGTGTGTATGGGTATGTTAGTGATTGAATGTATATCTCAGTGGTACATGTGTGAGTAACTACATATGTGAAAGGCAGTATATATGTGTGTTGGAGTATATAAATGACTATAAGTGAGAGTGTGTGATTGTGAGAGTGGCTGTATGGATGAGTGTGTACTTGTATCAGTGATTGTATAAGAGCGTAAGAATGTGCTAGTATTTGTATGAGTAAGTGAGCTGGTGTGTGTATAACTGTATAGGTGAGTAAATGGGTGTGTGATTAAGTTTTTGCATGACTGACTAGGTGTGTGAGTACCTCTATGGATGAGTGGCGGTGTGTGAGTGTTTATATAGGTGTATGAGTGCATATGATAGTCCTGTACTGAGTGACTAAGTATGAGTGACTGTACGGGTGAGTGAGTGGATGTGTGTGTAGACCTAAGAATCAGTGAGTGGGTATGTAGTTTTTGGTGTTGGAGTGTCTATGGTTTTGAGAATGGCAGTCTGTAATTTAGAGTGGGTGTATCAAAAGTTATATTAGGGTGTGAGAAGATGCATGAAATTATCACATGGATGATGTCATCAGTGATGTCATTTGAGATGTCATCAGTGATGTCATCAGTGATGTCACTGACCATGTCATGAGTGATGTAATATGTGACGTCATCAGCAGTGCATTGCGGGGCGCGAGTTATAGTTAGCTGAACTAACTATAACGGGGGAATTTCTATGGTTTTGTACGAGTGAAATGTCCAACTAACTATAACTGTCCCTAAAACCTATGGTTTTTTCAGTGAATTTCAAAGGTTTTTTAAATGCTAATTTCTAACTATAACGTGTCTGAAACCTATGGTTTTTTCAGTGAATTTCAAAGGTTTTTTAAATGCTAATTTCTAACTATAACGTGCCTGAAACCTATGATTTTTTAAGTGACTTTCAAAGGTTTTTTTAAATGCTAGTTTCTAACTATGCCTACAGAGGTAGGACATGTGAAGAAAGAAGAAAAAACGCACAGAAAGAAGCAAAAGATGTGCAGAAAGAACCAACAGAGGAGCAGAAAGAGGCCTTGTTGCAAAATCATCCTGTGCCCACAACTTTTTCAGACGGGTACTTGTGGTAACTGACTCTGACTAACCAGAGCCAGTGCTATGCTAAAAGACACTTAGAATACAGTGAAAACACCTACATACACTAGGGAACACTATGCGTTGGGGTACCCCTGTGATTAGCATGACCTCCTCTGCAAGTCCCTAGTACATAATAGGGCAGGGGGATTAAAACGACCTCTTAAAACGCGCTACAGGGCTCGTTTGCACAGTGGTGGAGGGAGGGGGGGCCTGAGGTGACATGTGTGCAAATGCACCCCGTGGCGCGTTTTAAGTTGCGGGATTAAGTCCCCTTGAATTCTGAGGGTCCCTTGGGCCCAACTAGCCCCCCAGGTACCTACAGTTAGGACCACAGTGCTGAGTTGCAGAGAGGTGTTCCGAGGCCACGCACCTTTTTCACCTCTCTGCAACGCAACTCTGTTGTGCTTACTGAAGGTACCTGGTGGGCTAGTTGGCCCCCAGGGTCCCTCAGGATTCAAAGGGAATTAATTCCCCAACTTAAAACGCACCACAGGGCGTGTTTGCGCACATGTCACCTGAGGCCCCGCCCCTCCCTTCACCACTGTGCAAACGCGCCCCGTGGTGCGTTTTAAGTTGGGGGATTAGGTCACCTTGAATCCTGAGGGTCCCTGGGGCCCAACTAGCCCACTAGGTACTTCCAGTAAGCACCACAGGCCTGCGTTGCAACGCCTGTAACAAATTGTGCAGTTGTGTTTAGGTAGTGAAGATGGTCGTGCTGGGGGTAGTGTTTTAGGGTTTAGGGTAGTGCAGTGGTGTTTGTGTAGTGTAGGGGGTCATGCTGGGGGTAGATTTAGGGTTTAGGGTAGTGCAGTGGTGTTTGGGTAGTGTAGGGAGTCGTGCTGGGGGAGTGTTTTAGGGTTTAGGGTAGTGCAGTGGTGTTTGGGTAGTGTAGGGGGTCGTGCTGGGGGTAGTGTTTTAGGGTTTAGGGTAGTGCAGTGGTGTTTGGGTAGTGTAGGGGGTCGTGCTGGGGGTAGTGATTTAGGGTAGTGCAGTGGTGTTTGGGTAGTGTAGGGAGTACTGCTGGGGGTAGTGTTTTAGGGTTTAGGTTAGTGCAGTGGTGTTTGGGTAGTGTAGGGGTACTGCTGGGGGTAGTGTTTTAGGGTTTAGGGTAGTGCAGTGGTGTTTGTGTAGTGTAGGGTGTAGTGTTTTAGGGTTTAGGGTAGTGCAGTGGTGTTTGTGTAGTGTAGCAGGTCGTGTTTTAGGGTTTAGGGTAGTGCAGTGGTCTTTGGGTAGTGTAGGGAGTCGTGCGGGGGTAGTGTTTTAGGGTTTAGGGTAGTGTAGGGGGTCATGCGGGGTAGTGTTTTAGGGATTAGGGTAGTGCATTGGTGTTTGGGTAGTGTAGGGGGTCATGAGGGTGTTGTGTTTTAGGGTTTAGGGCAGTGCAGTGGTGTTTGGGTAGTGTAGGGGGTCGTGCTGGGGGAGTGTTTTAGGGTTTAGGGCAGTGCAGTGGTGTTCGGGTAGTGTAGGGGGTCGTGCTGGGGGAGTGTTTTAGGGTTTAGGGCAGTGCAGTGGTGTTCGGGTAGTGTAGGGGGTCGTGCTGGGGGTCGTGTTTGAGGGTTTAGGGCAGTGCAGTCGTGTTCGGGTAGTGTAGGGGGTTGTGCGGGGGTAGTATTTTAGGGTTTAGGGTAGTGTAGTGGTGTTCGGGTAGTGTAGGGGGTCGTGCTGGGGGTAGTGTTCTAGGGTTTAGGGCAGTGCAGTGGTGTTTGGGCAGTGTAGGGGTAATGCTGGGGGTGGTGTTTTAGGGTTTAGGGCAGTGCAGTGGTGTTCGGGCAGTGTAGGGGGTTGTGCTGGGGGTGGTGTTTCAGGGTTTAGGGCAGTGCAGTGGTGTTCGGGCAGTGTAGGGGGTGGTGTTTCAGGGTTTAGGGCAGTGCAGTGGTGTTCGGGCAGTGTAGGGGGTCGTGCAGGGGGTGGTGTTTCAGGGTTTAGGGCAGTGGTGTTCGGGCAGTGTAGGGGGTCGTGCTGGGGTGGTGTTTCAGGGTTTGGGGCAGTGCAGTGGTGTTCGAGCAGTAAAGGGGTCGTGCTGGGGGTGGTGTTTCAGGGTTTAGGGCAGTGCAGTGGTGTTCGGGCAGTGTAGGGGGCGGTGCAGGGGGTGGTGTTTCAGGGTTTAGGGCAGTGCAGTGGTGTTCGGGCAGTGTAGGGGGTGCTGCAGGGGGTGGTGTTTCAGGGTTTAGGGCAGTGCAGTGGTGTTCGGGCAGTGTAGGGGGTCATGCAGGGGGTGGTGTTTCAGGGTTTAGGGCAGTGCAGTGGTGTTCGGGCAGTGTAGGGGGTCGTGCTGGGGCTGGTGTTTCAGGGTTTAGGGCAGTACAGTGGTGTTCGGGCAGTGTAGGGGGTCGTGCTGGGGCTGGTGTTTCAGGGTTTAGGGCAGTGCAGTGGTGTACGGGCAGTGTAGGGGGTTGTGCTGGGGCTGGTGTTTCAGGGTTTAGGGCAGTGCAGTGGTGTTCAGGCAGTGTAGGTGGTCGTGCTGGGGCTGGTGTTTCAGGGTTTAGGGCAGTGCAGTGGTGTTCGGGCAGTGTAGGGGGTCATGCTGGGGCTGGTGTTTCAGGGTTTAGGGCAGTGCAGTGGTGTTCGGGCAGTGTAGGGGGTCTTGCTGGGGCTGGTGTTTCAGAGTCTAGGGCAGTGCAGTGGTGTTCGGGCAGTGTAGGGGGTCTTGCTGGGGCTGGTGTTTCAGGGTTTAGGGCAGTGCAGTGGTGTTCGGGCAGTGTAGGGGGTCGTGCTGGGGGTGGTGTTTCAGGGTTTAGGGCAGTGCAGTGGTGTTTGGGCAGTGTAGGGGGTCATGCTGGGGCTAGTGTTTCAGGATTTAGGGCAGAGCAATGGTGTTCAGGCAGTGTAGGGGGTTTTGCTGGAGGTGGTGTTTCAGGGTTTAGGGCAGTGCAGTGGTGTTCGTGCAGTGTAGGGGGTGGTGTTTCAGGGTTTAGGGCAGTGGTGTTCAGGCAGTGTAGGGGGTCTTGTTGGGGTTGATGTTTCAGGATTTAGGGCAGTGCAGTGGTGTTCGGGCAGTGTAGGGGGTCGTGCTGGGGGTGGTGTTTCAGGGTTTATGGCAGTGCAGTGGTGTTCCGGCAGTGTAGGAGGTCATGCAGGGGGTGGTGTTTCAGGGTTTAGGGCAGTGCAGTGGTGTTCGGGCAGTGTAGGGGGTCGTGCTGGGGGTGGTGTTTCAGGGTTTATGGCAGTGCAGTGGTGTTCGGGCAGTGTAGGGTGTCGTGCTGAGGGGTGGTGTTTCAGGGTTTAGGGCAGTGCAGTGGTGTTCGGGCAGTGTAGGGGGTCGTGCAGGGGGTGGTGTTTCAGGGTTTAGGGCAGTGCAGTGGTGTTTGGGCAGTGTAGGGGGTCGTGCAGGGGGTGGTGTTTCAGGGTTTAGGGCAGTGCAGTGGTGTTCGGCCAGTGTAGGTGGTCTTGCTGGGGGTGGTGTTTCAGGCTTTAGTGCAGTGGTGTTCGGGCAGTGTAGGGGGTCTTGCTGGGGGTGGTGTTTCAGGGTTTAGGGCAGTGCAGTGGTGTTCGGGCAGTGTAGGGGGTCTTGCTGGGGCTGGTGTTTCAGGGTTTAGGGCAGTGCAGTGGTGTTCGGGCAGTGTAGGGGGTCGTCCTGGGGCTGGTGTTTGAGGGTTTAGGGTAGTGCAGTGGTGTTCGGGCAGTGTAGGGGGTCGTGCTGGGGCTGGTGTTTCAGGGTTTAGGGCAGTGCAGTGGTTTTCGGGCAGTGTAGGCGGTCGTGCTGGGGCTGGTGTTTCAGGGTTTAGGGCAGTGCAGTGGTGTTCGGGCAGTGTACGGGGTTGTGCTGGGGCTGGTGTTTCAGGGTTTAGGGCAGTGTAGGGGGTCGTGCTGGTGGTGGTGTTTCAGGGTTTAGGGCAGTGCTGTGGTGTTCGGGCAGTGTAGGGGGTTGTGCTGGGGCTGGTGTTTCATGGTTTAGGGCAGTGCAGTGGTGTTCGGGCAGTGTAGGGGGTCGTGCTGGGGGTGGTGTTTCAGGGTTTAGGGCAGTGCAGTGGTGTACGGGCAGTGTAGGGGGTCTTGCTGGGGGTGGTGTTTCAGGGTTTAGGGCAGTGGTGTTCGGGAAGTGTAGGGGGTCTTGCTGGGGGTAGTGTTTCGGGGTTTAGGGCAGTGCAGTGGTGTTCGTGCAGTGTAGGGTGTCGTGCTGGGGGTGGTGTTTCAGGGTGTAGGGCAGTGCAGTAGTGTTCGGGCAGTGTAGGGGATCGTGCAGGGGTGGTGTTTCAGGGTTTAGGGCAGTGCAGTTGTGTTCGGGCAGTGTAGGGGTTCGTGCTGGGGGTGGTGTTTCAGGGTTTAGGGCAGTGCAGTGGTGTTCGGGCAGTGTAGGGGGTCGTGCAGGGGGTGGTGTTTCAGGGTTTAGGGCAGTACAGTGGTGTTCGGGCAGTGTAGGGGTCATGCTGGGGCTGGTGTTTCAGGGTTTAGGGCAGTGCAGTGGTGTTCGGGCAGTGTAGGGGGTCTTGCTGGGGGTGGTGTTTCAGGGTTTAGGGCAGTGGTGTTCGGGCAGTGTAGGGGGTCTTGCTGGGGGTGGTGTTTCAGGGTTTAGGGCAGTGCAGTGGTGTTCGGGCAGTGTAGGGGTCTTGCTGGGGGTAGTGTTTCAGGGTTTAGGGCAGTGCAGTGGTGTTCGTGCAGTGTAGGGGGTCGTGCTGGGGATGGTGTTTCAGGGTTTAGGGCAGTGCAGTAGTGTTTGGGCAGTGTAGGGGGTCGTGCAGGGGGTGGTGTTTCAGGGTTTAGGGCAGTGCAGTGGTGTTCGGGCAGTGTAGGGGGTCGTGCTGGGGGTGGTGTTTCAGGGTTTAGGGCAGTGCAGTGGTGTTCGGGCAGTGTAGGGGGTCATGCTGGGGGTGGTGTTTCAGGGTTTAGGGCAGTGGTGTTCGGGCAGTGTAGGGGGTCTTGCTGGGGGTGATGTTTCAGGGTTTAGGGCAGTGCAGTGGTTTTCGGGCAGTGTAGAAGGTCTTGCTGGGGGTAGTGTTTCAGGGTTTAGGGCAGTGCAGTGGTGTTCGGGCAGTGTAGGGGTCATGCTGGGGGTGGTGTTTCAGGGTTTAGGGCAGTGCAGTGGTGTTCGGGCAGTGTAGGGGGTCGTGCTAGGGTATGTGTTTCAGGGTTTAGGGCAGTGCAGTGGTGTTCGGGCAGTGTAGGGGTCGTGCAGGGGCTGGTGTTTCAGGGTTTAGGGCAGTGCAGTGGTGTTCGGGCAGTGTAGGGGGTCGTGCTGGGGGTAGTGTTTTAGGGTTTAGGGTAGTGCAGTGGTGTTTGTGTAGTGTAGGGGGTCATGTTTTAGGGTAGTGCAGAGGTGTTTGGGTAGTGTAGGGGGTCGTGCTGGGGGTAGTGTTTTAGGATTTAGGTTAGTGCAGTGGTGTTTGGGTAGTGTAGGGGTCGTGCTGGGGGTAGTGTTTTAGGGTTTAAGGTAGTGCAGTGGTGTTTGTGTAGTGTAGGGGGTCGTGCTGGGGGTAGTGTTTTAGGGTTTAGGGTAGTGCAGTGGTGCTTGTGTAGTGTAGGGGGTCGTGCTGGGGGTAGTGTTTTAGGGTTTAGGGTAGTGCAGAGGTGTTTGTGTAGTGTAGGGGGTCATATTTTAGGGTAGTGCAGTGGTGTTTGGGTAGTGTAGGGGGTCGTGCTGGGGGTAGTGTTTTAGGATTTAGGTTAGTGCAGTGGTGTTGGGGTAGTGTTTTAGGGTTTAGGGTAGTGCAGTGGTGTTTGTGTAGTGTAGGGGGTCATGCTGGGGGTAGTGTTTTAGGGTTTAGGATAGTGCAGAGGTGCTTGTGTAGTGTAGGGGGTCATGCTGGGGTAGTGTTTTAGGGTTTAGGGTAGTGCAGTGGTGTTTTTGTAGTGTAGGGGGTCATGTTTTAAGATGCAACGCTCCAATACCTGACCAGTCTGCACTACATAAAACTGCAAAAAAACTAAAAATAAAAAGTGTTTTGCACACTTTTGTCATTGGGCTATATGTGGGCTACATCTGGGTAATATTTGTGCTACATTTGGGCTCTTTTTTCACTGGTGGCCATCTTGGAAGACTTCTTTGTTATGAAGTTTCCTAATTTCCTCATTTACTGCAGTCTCCTCAGTAGGAAATGCTTTCAGTTTTTTACTTTGATTCCATCAAGAAGGCATTCAGATGTGTCACACATTTGCCATAAATTCAGAATGTTATTACTCTAGTTGTTCATTAGATCACTGTAGTAAAGCTACTGCTCACCAAGGAGTTAACTGGAAGTCTACTGCTGGTATTGAAAGTGATTGTTTCAGTCTGCATGTCAGAATTTTCTAATGAAATAGAAGAGGATTTGAGATCTCACTTAAAACATGCACTAAATTTTCTTTTGCAGCACTAACCATAATTTCTATGGCAAAATGAACCCCCTCATTTTGATCCTTTTTAAATTAAATGTTTTAAGTGTTACCAGTTTATTCCAATCAAGATGGCTTCAGGTGTGCCATACTTTTGTCATAAGTAAGGCTGTTAGCACTCTAGTTGTTCTTTAGAACACTCTGGGAAGCTGCAGTAGAACACAAAGGCATCAACTGACAGACTGCTCCTGTTGAAATATAACAGGAAGATATTTGAGATCTCACTTAAAACATGTCCTAATTTTTCTTTCTACAGCACTAACCATAATTTCTATGGCAAAATGAACCCCTCATTTTGTTCCTTTTTAAATTAAATGTTTTAAGTGTTACCAGTTTATTCCAATCAAGATGGCTTCAGGTGTGCCATACTTTTGTCATAAGTAAGGCTGTTAGCACTCTAGTTGTTGTTTAGAACACTCTGGGAAGCTGCAGTAGAACACAAAGGAATCAACTGACAGTCTCTGCCCTTGTTGGATGTACATGTTTTACTGAGAATGTCAGACTTCATTCTCACATGACTGAGAAAGATAATGTGAATTTACAGAAAATATGCTCTCATTTTAGCTTCTGGGGCACCTTCCAAAACTGTATGGGACAAGCATGTGAAAATAGTTTTCTCTCAAACATGATTCATGATATCCCAGCAGAAGGTTTTTCACAGGGTAAAATCACCTTAGAACACACCACAATTCCTGAAATTAGTATGGTACCATCAACAAATGAATTCTAATGTAACTAAAGTCTGTTATCACCCTTTATAGTTCTCCTTTTGGTAACCCTCAAAATCTTCGATTCACTACAATGCATTTCAATGGGGTACTATCATTTATATTGGTCCCAAGATGGCTGCCAGCAATTCCAGGATGAAGTGCTGACAGCCAATCAGATCTCACGATGACATGTGTGGTTAGGCTCCGCCCAGATATATATGTGTTTTTACTTTTGATTTTCTCAGCAACTACTGAACGGATTTACACCATTTAACAAAAAGGGTTCTTTTTGAACCAAGAACTACCTCTTTGCCAAATTTGGTGTAATTCCGTTCAGCAGTTCGGGCTGTAGCCTTGCATAAAGTTTCCTATGGGAAATTGATTTTTTGACTCTTATTTTTTAATTTCTCCGCAACTACTGAACGGATTTACACCATTTAACAAAAAGGGTTCTTTTTGAACCAAGAACTACCTCTTTGCCAAATTTGGTGTAATTCCGTTCAGCAGTTCGGGCTGTAGCCGTGTCTAAAGTTTCCTATGGGAAAATGAATGGGGAAAACACGTTTTGGGACCCCCTTTTTCTCGGCCCCCGCTTGACGAATCACCCTGAGACTTTCAGGGTAGGAGCGGACTGGAGCGGGCCATAAAGTTTGAAAATTTCGCGAAGATTCGTCAACCGACGCAAGAGTTATTTCAAATAGAATGTCACGGATTTCCTATGGAAAATAGGTCCTAACTATAACTATCTACTGGCGACCGCCAGTAGATAATATATATATATATATATATATACATATATATATATTCACTGAAAAAACCACAGGTTTCAGGGACGTTATAGTTAGTTGGACATTTCACTCGTACAAAACCAGAGAAATTCGGCCGTTATAGTTAGTTCGCGTCCCCGCAATGCACTGCTGATAATGTCACATATTACATCACTCATGACATGGTCAGTGAAAGGGGGCTGGACTTCCAACCAGTGCTCAGGAATTCCGTTGCGTAGGACTTACAGGAGGTACCAGGAGGTTTACTTGGCCCCCAAAGTCCTTCAAGAATAAAGTAGACTTCATCCCCAAACCCGTAGTGTGCCAGGAGGCGCGTTTGCAGAGTGGTGGAGAAAGGGGGCATGACCTCCGAAGAGGTCTTAGCAATCCTTCTGTTTGGGACTTACTGGAGGTAACAAGAGGGGTACTTGGCCCCCAAGGACATCCTTGGGGGCCAACTACCCCTCCTATTACCTCCAGTAAGTACCAAACAGCAGGATTGCTAAGTTCTCATATCAGGCCACGCCCCCATTGCCCACTAATCTGCAAAAGTGCTCCCTGGCGCACTCTTTGATGGGGATTGAAGTCCCCTTCACTGCTGGTGTCCTTAGGGGCCAACTAGCCTACCTGACACCTCCAGTAAGCCCCAGATAGTGGGATTGCTGAGAGGTGCACACAGGCCACACCCCCTTTCTGCACCACTCTGCAAACGCGCCTCCTGGCACACTGCTGCTCGGGGGATGAATTCCACTTTAGTCCTGAGGTCCTCAGGACACATGTGGACCTCATCACCCCACCAGCAGTGTGCCCAGAGGCGCGTTTGGAGAGTGGTGTAAAAAGGGGCGTGCCCTCGGACAACCTCTCAGCAATCCAGCTGTGTGGGCCTTACTAGAAATAACAGGAGGGCTAGTTGGCCCCTAATGACCCTTAGGATTCAAGGGGTCTTAATCCCCCAACCCAGAACACGCCAGGAGGCACGTTTGCATAGGTGTGCAGGGAGTGGGTAGGGCCTCTGGCGAGTTGCCGGGTTTCTTTTTTATTTTACAAAGGAGGGCTGTGTGGCCCCCCCTTCCATTAACCCTTTTGTGCCCCGGGGACCTCATCCCCCGGGGCCCTAGACATTTTTTTTAACACAAATTAAAAATTTGAAAATGGAGAGGGGCGCGCGCCGCCCCCCTCCCCAGGCCGATTACGGCCCCGGGGACCCCATCCCTCAGGGCTGGGCCTTGGTTTTTTTCTTATTTATAGGGGAGCGAGGGAAGCAGTGCGGCCCCCGTCCCCAGGCCGGTTTCAGCCCCATGGACCCCATTCCCTGGGGCTCTGCAAAACCTTTTTTTAAAGAAGGGGGCCCATGTGGCCCCCCTTCCCTGGGCCACTTTTGGCCCCGGGGACCCCATTCCCGGGGCCTGCCCAGCCTTTATTTTTATGATTTTGGAGGGGGCCATGTGGTCCCCCTCCTGAGGGCAATTTAGGCCCCGGGGATCCCATCTCCCGGGGCCCGCCTTATCTGTTTTTTTTTTTTTTTAATCAAAACAGAAGGGGGGCCGAGTAGCCTCCTCGGGCCATTTGTGGCCCCGGGAACCCCATCCCCTGGGGCATGGCCATGATGTTGGGGACCATGGGGGAGCCCCAATGTCCAAGCGGTCCCAGCCAGATCCCCGCCTCCTGCGGGAGCCGGCATTGCTTTTTGACAAGGGGAGCTGCAAACATGCAGCTCCCTTTGCCCAAAAGCAATTCTGCTTCGCTTCATGGAAGCGAGAGCAGGTTTCCTGCTCTCGCTTCCATGAAGCGAAACAGAGTTTGCTATGAGAGAGCGGGAGCCGTGCTCCCGCCCTGCAATAGCAAACTGCAATCTCCCAGGGGTGGGCACCCCGGGACATTGCTGGAGCTGGCCCTGGGGGGTGGCGGTCCCCAGGGCCAAGGAGGGCTCCAGGAGGCCCCCCTTCCTTCATGTGCAAAGCCCCGGGGATGTGGTGGTCCCCGGGGGTCTGCAACGGACTCCCGAACTTAATTTATGTATGCCCCGGGGAGGTTGTGGTCCCTGGGTCCGTGTGTGGGGGCTCAAGCCCCCCACACACATTTTTTTAAAATATGAGCCCGGGGGAGGTGGTGGTCCCCTGGGCTGCGGGGGGGGCGTATGTAATTATTGAAGCCCAGGTAGGTGGCGGCCCCCGGAGCGGCGTGGGGGGAGGCATGAGTCCCCCCCCATTTTAATTAGAATACAGCCCCAGGGAGGTGGCGGTCCCGGGCCTGAGGGGGGCTGCGTGCCCCCGCATGTAATCGCAAAAAGAACAATTGATGGACAGAATGCAGAACAATGTCATACATTCACCCCAGTACAGAGATTTGGGCCTAAATCCATCGTTTTTTTTTCTCACCATGCCATTCCAGTTTGGACCTAGCCATATGCAAATCAGTCCTGACCCTGCGCCCAATGGGAACAGTCCAGCCTGAACTGCCAGGCCAGGTCCTCCCTGGACTGGAAACAAGCATCCTAGGACCGGTTTCGGGCTTTCAGCCCTCATCAGCCAGGATAGCTTGAATCCAGTGGCATGGAGAGCACAGGACCCACGTCTGGGCATGCCCGTCCCACTCAGGGTGGCAAATGCAAAAAGAACAATTGATGGACAGAATGCAGAACAATGTCATACATTCACCCCAGTACAGAGATCTGGGTCTAAATCCATCATTTTTTGCTCACCAAGACATTCCAGTTTGGACCCAGCCATATGCACATCAGTCTTGACCCTGCGCCCAATGGGAACAGTCCAGCCCGAACTGCCAGGCCAGGTCCTCCCTGGACTGGAAACAAGCATCCTAGGACCGGTTTCGGGCTTTCAGCCCTCATCAGCCAGGATAGCTTGACTCCAGTGGCATGGAGAGCACGGGACCCACGTCTGGGCATACCCGTCCCACTCGGGGTGGCAAATGCAAAAAGAACAATTGATGGACAGAATGCAGAACAATGTCATACATTCACCCCAGTACAGAGATCTGGGCCTAAATCCATCGTTTTTTTGCTCACCATGCCATTCCAGTTTGGACCCAGCCATATGAAACCGGTCCTAGGATGCTTGTTTCCGGTCCAGGGAGGACCTGGCTTGGCAGTTCGGGCTGGACTGTTCCCATGAGGTACAGGGTCAAGACTGATTTGCATATGGCCAGGTCTAAACTAGGGTGGCATGGTGATCAAAAAAATGATGGATTTAGCCCAGATCTCTTGACTGGGGGTGAATGTTTTGTTTTGTTCTGCATTCCGTCCATCAATTGTGTGTCTTTTGCTTTCTCGTCCTAAGTGCGCCAAGTATGCCCAGACGTGGGTCCTGGGCTCACTGTAAATGCAGTATTTTTGTAAATCCAGTATTTGTAAAGCGCGAACAGCTACCCGAAGGCATCCCGGCGCTGGGGGCCATCGGGAAGATTAAGCAAGCTATTGCCCAGAGTCACATGGTGCTGGGCTGATCTGCCGCCGGTGCTGGGGATCGAACCGTGAGCCCCAGATTCCAGCGTCAGTCGCCCTGGCCGTGGCGCCACACCTCTTCCCATGAGGTGCAGGGTCAAGACTGATTTGCATATGGCCAGGTCTAAACTGGGGTGGCATGGTGAGCAAAAGAAAGATGGATTTATTTAACCCAGATCTCTTGACTGGGGGTGAATGTTTTGTTTTGTTCTGCATTCCGTCCATCAATTGTGTGTCTTTTGCCTTCCCGCATGTAATCAGCATCGCCCCGAGGAAGTGGTGGTCCCCGGGGCTGCGGGGGCCCCCTGCGGGCCCCCGCACTATATTTTGTGATTGCCCCCAGGACCTGGCCCACCTGGGGGCTTAATTAAATGAAGCACAGGAGACCGGGCTTCATTTTTTTAAACTTTTCGGCGGCACCGAGCGCAAATCCTGCCGATTTCTTTTTTTTTTAAAATGCTTTTTTGGGATTCCCTGAGCAGGCCCACGGGGTCAGGGTGTTTCTACCGTGCCCCCTTTTCTTTTTTTTCACCTTTTTTCTTGTGACTCAGGTCTACCGAGTCACAAGATGGCTGCCAACACTTTCTGGTTTAAAGTGTTCGCAGCCAATCAGAGTCAAGCTCGTGCTCGGGAGGGTTCCACCGCAGTCAGCAGATATCAATATTTTTTTATTTTTAAATTTCTCAGGAACTACTGAATGGATTTACACCATTTAAAGCAAAGAGTACACTCTGGGCCAAGAGCTACCTCTGTGCCAAATTTTGTGTAATTCCGTTCTGCAGTTCGGGCTGTAGCCGTGACAAAAGTTCCTATGGAAATTAACATGGAGAAAACGTGTTTTGGGACATCCCTTTTTTCTCTGCCCCCGCTTGACGAATCACCCTGAAACTTTCAAGACAGGAGCTGACTGGAGCGGGTCATTAGTTTTGAAAATTTCGCAAAGATTTAAACGTCGCCAAAGATATTGGCAAATCAAAAAAACGCTTTTCCTATGCAAACTAGGTCCTAACTATAACTACCTACTGGCGACCACTCAGCATATTAGTTAAGTATGCGTGGGAAGATAGAGAGGCTATTTTGTTGGAAATAGCGTCACTTGAAGAAGAATTTAGCAACAGCAACGAACAAGGAACTATCAACAAATTCAAAGAGGAACTCAAACCCAAACTAAAACAACATGAGGAAGATATAAAAATACGTAAACAAAGGAAGCTCCACCGGGACTGCATGGACTATGAAAGTGGCCGCATACTTACATATGGCACAAATATGACCATCTGTATGAGGATCTACCCACCATCATAGAAACAAAGACAACAATCAATGATACCACGGAAGCATCATCCGTAGAAGCAAGCGATTCAGACACCGATATCTCCTTGACAACAGCCAGCTCAACATCTCAAAGAACAATTCTATCAAAACCAGCTACTTTTTTGGACGAATACTGGCTCCTTAGAAGGGGCCGGCAAACACCGAGGACAACACTATCCCCAACGAACCAGGGACGAGGAAGAGGACAAAGAGGCAGGGAAGAGGAAGAGGAAGAGAGAGGGGAGTAGCAAACAAAGGAGGAAACGAAGGAAACAAAAAGACCAAAAATGACAAAACAAGGGAGCAAATGGAAAACAAGGCTGGAAGCTCCAAGACCAAGCTATAATGGATAAAGACACGGTAAATAGAACCATTATCAATCCATCAGAACGCCCTCTATCCTTCCTTGATAAGAAAACCTTATGCTTAGGCCTGACTTTTTGCCCTACTGAGCTATTCAATTACTCTCACACTCGCATCGACCTATACAGGTTCATTAAGAAACTTAAACTTAAAAAATGGCATTCCCTGAAGACAATTAGAGGGAATCCTAACCCTCCCACACAACCTAATATTGAGGTATACTCCAACCTCACCGTTGGAGATGTTGACACCCTCCGCCTCATGCATGATCTACAAAGAATGTCGGAATCATCTGTAGGGTCACCCACGAGCACCACTGATCTTGATATTCCCACCAATTTTGCTGCCGCCACCAAATTCAAACTCCGCTCTATTTTTGTTCCTATCCTACCATATGACAACATAGATACCTTGCAAGAAGTAGTCACCAAAGACCTTCTCAAACTCAAACATCAGAGTTGGAAGAAAGTATCATCCAACCTGAACTTAACCAACCAGGAGAAAGATATCATAAAATCCCTAGCTGAGGACAAAAACATTGTCATCCATCCTGCTGACAAAGGCGGTAACATTGTACTTATGAGTAAAGAAATGTATATCAATGAAGCCATCAGACAACTGGACGATTCCAGATTCTATCTTAAAATCAACAGTGAAACTTACAATCAAAGTAATTTTGAAATCTGGAATAAACTAACAGAATGGGAAGGTAACGGCATTATAACCTGGGAAGAATATTGCTTCCTCAAAAGAGACTATCCTGAACTTCCCATTCTGTATCTTTTGCCTAAAGTCCATAAAGATCCTGTCAAGCCACCTGGCAGAACGATAGTATCTTCTATTGGCAGTGTATTGGAGAATGTATTGAAATATGTTGACCATTTTCTCAGTGACTATGTAACGTCTCTCCCTTCTTATATTCGGTACACTAAAGATTTTCTGTCCAAACTAGAAGGGGTCAAATGGGAAGAGGGTCTCCTTAAGGTCACCCTCGATGTCAACTCCCTTTACACCATAATAGACCATACACAGGGCATTAAGGCATGCTTTCACTATCTTAAGAACAAACCCATAGTGTATCTAGACTTCACCAACATGCTAATTGTCATGATGAGCCAATGTCTAAATAACAACATATTCATGTTTAACGGAACAATTTACAAACAGACACTTGGCACCGCAATGGGCACTTGTTTTGCCCCGAGCTTTGCCAATCTGTTTCTGGGTCTCTGGGAAGAAGAAATCAGGGAAGACATCACCATGAAGTCTGACTTCTCCAAGGTGAAATTGTGGCTACGCTACATTGATGATCTTTCTTATCTGGCAGGGCACAGAAGAAGGGGCCACGAGATTCATCAATAAAATGAATAACAATATCTATAATATCAAACTCACATCCAACATGAGTAACAAACAGATCGAATTCCTGGACATACTAGTCACAGCTACCCAGTACACCCTGGAGACTAGCCTTTTTCCGTAAAACCTCCACAGGCAACACCCTCCTTAATGCCCTCAGCAGTCATCCCGACAATCTCAAATGGAGTATTCCATATGGAGAACTGCTGAGGGCAAGGAGGAACTGCAGTACTGAAGAAGCTTTAAACACGGTTAAAGACAACATGATTACCAGGTTCCTCAATAGAGGTTATCCTGGATGGGTGCTCAAACGGGCCCTGGAAATAGTCAGCAAGATCAGCAGATCACAGACCCTAAAACAACACGACCAAGACATAGAGAACACTAACATCTCTCTATCAATCAATCAATCAATCAGGGAATTGTAAGCGCGCTACTCACCCATGAGGGTCTCAAGGCTCTGAGGGGGGGTCCGCAGATCTGTTTAGCCGAAGAGCCAGGTCTTGAGGGTCTTCCTGAAGGTGTTCAGGGAGGGGGCACGTCTGATGTCTGCCGGTAGCTCATTCCAGGTCATGGCTGTGATGTGAGAGAAGGATCTTCCGCCTGCTCTGGCTCTGTGTATGCGCGGGGTTTCGGCCAGTGCGAGGTTGGAAGATCGGAGGTTTCTTTTGGGTGCGTGGAAGTTGATTCTGTCGTTGAGGTATTTGGGTCTGTTGTTGTGTAGGCATTTGTAAGCGTGAGTGAGGATTTTGAAAGTGACTCTTTTCTCCACGGGGAGCCAGTGGAGACTTCGTAGGTGTTGGCTGATGTGTTCGTGTCGGGGGATGCCGAGGACGAGTTTTGCGGCGGTGTTCTGTATTGTCTGGAGTTTGCGGAGTAAACTCTGAACTTCAAGATACCAGGGTGATCACCACGTACAATAGGAGCTCACAACAGATACACAGAATCCTCACACAACACTGGGGGATATTGACCAGTGACTCCGTCATTGGCAGTTCCATTCATCCCCAGCCTAGAATTTACCTACAAAAAAGGCCGTAGTCTGAGGGACATTCTGATCCACAATGACATCACCCAAATACAGCATCAAGGCGACCACAATCTCAAAGGCTTCTTTCCTTGTGGACATTGCAAGGCTTGCCACAATAGTCTCATGATCAAAGAATTCTCTATACCAGGGAGAATGAAAAAGAAGCCTATCACACAATTCCTTACATGCAGCACTACTTTCGTGGTTTACGCTCTAGATTGCCCATGTGGGATGAGATACATTGGGAGTACCACCCTACTGGCGAGAAAGAGGGTACTTGAACATATGCAGGCCATAAATAACAGGGACATGCATTACCCGGTGGCCAGACATTTTCAAGAGTACCACCTCTCCAACAGCTCTCTGTTGAGCTTTTTCATCATCGAGCAAGTACACACTGGCCCCAGGGGGGCAATAGAGTCCTCATGCTCTGTAAACGTGAGTCCAAATGGATTCTAGAACTCGAAACTAAATACCTTGGGGGACACAATCTCGATGAGGAACTGAACACACACTTACATGAAAGTTAGAGGGTATCCTGTATGTTGCTTTGCCTTTTCTCTCTTTTCTCTCCTCTCTCTTCTTCTCCATGGTGTATCCTTCTAGACCTAAATTTATGCAGATTATATTTGTACATAGTATGATGTTTTAACCCTCATTTTTCTTCTCTTTTATATCTTCACAGGAGGAAAGGAAGGGACCCTCTGCCATGGGACGGACTCTTCTTACACGGGCTCCCTACCCTTTTCTTCGACACCTCTGGGCACCCTTCACTCAGATAAGATTCTTTCTATCTTATCACTTGCTTCTATCCTGCATGTCTATTTTGGTGTTCCATGTAAATTTGTCTTTTGTCTCTTGTATAATCTAGGCCATACGTATTCCAATTGATGTATCTTCAGCACCATCATGTATTGACTATTTGTATCTCCCACACACGTATCTCTTGCAGGAGGTCCAATTACTCGGACTGTACATTTGTTTTTTACCAGCCACTATGGTGAGACAAATTCCCCATTGCAGGACTTATCCCTGTTCTTCCATTAGGTACCATACACTCTAATGACCACTATGGTGCTGTGTATGTCCACCGATACACTTCCACACTGTAGCACAGTGTACAAACCCACTAGAGGTCTTACACGCCCATGCCGCACCTGGGTATTGCCTTCTAAACAGAGGCATTTATCTGTGGCTACTTTGCGTTCATTGAACACATTATACACCCTATTGTAGACACGTAACCCTCAGTGCCTACTACCTGGGCTACTCAAATCTTAGGTAGCTCAGACTCTCTTGGGAGACACTGCATCTTTCTCCCAGAGGTTGGGCGAATATACTTTTTCCAATGGTACCTAACTGGTCAGAGGCTCCCATGCGCATCAATGCATCATCTTTATTTGGGCTCTGACCACTTTTGGGTGTTTCGAGAAATACACACATGATCTCCTGCATAAGTGTTGGTTTTGTACTACAGATGATTTTTACGTCATGTGGTTACTTGCCCATAATAGTATGACTTTGCATTTGCAACCTTATCATTCTAGTAACGCATACACATCACTTGTCCATGTGCCTTATTCCTTTGGACAACGTTGGTATTTTCTAAGTGTTTACCATGCTAAGATGGCTGCCACAACACAACTTTGGCTCCTCGATTCATTCAAACCATTAGGTATACTTGTCCAATTTGTATCAAGACAACACACATGTATTCTATGTCTTATAGATTTGTTTTGATGTATGTGTCTTTACACAACAACGTAACTATGTGCCGAGTAACCTGTGATCCTATTTACTTCTATGAACTGTTATCGTTTAGAAATGGCCGCCAGATTTTCACCATGTCTTGTGAATTCAACAGGACTATGAATCTGCTTTCTATGTTTACATGAGACTATGTAATGGAACCGTGCTTGTTCAATCACTGTGTGATCAAGACAGCAAGACTGTCGAAACGCGTAACCTTCATGCAATTAATCCTGCATTTGGCACTTCCTGAGAGCGCATACATCGTTTCTCTTTGTGTTCCATATATATATATTTTTATTCCCAGTCCTCTCTCTATGCTGATTTCAACGAGTCAATGAGAGCCCTCTAACCAGCACGTAAGAACTCCTGCGAAATTTTATTTGAACTTTCTAAGCAACAATATTGGCACAGAAGAAGGCATCCGCCGAAACGCGTCTGCCAGTTGCTGCAATCAGAGGACCCCCTTCCAATGTGCTTGCTGGTGGTAAATAAAGCCTCGCCTTGAGCAAACTCGCGCTGTGTCAGACCCGTTCTGTGACCCAGGGAACGGGATTGGTGGCTCATATATATATATATAGATAGATATATAAATATATATATATATAATAGACTTGAATTTCCTAGCTCTAATTATTTGAATTTCACTACTCCTTTTAGGGCCACTTTATACTTCAAGGTCTGGCAGCGGTGGCCCACTCCTGTAGTCACACATTCGTCAAGGGGAAAGGGCCTGCGTGAATATCTATTATCTCCCCTCGTGCCTCCTGACCTCTGTCATCTCAGCGCAATCATTTTTGTACCGAAAAATGCCAGCCTGTCATTTTTAGGTCGCGTCTTCCAACCAGCATAAGCTGTCTGGTTGTGAAAGACATTTTGTGGGCACACAGGGGCTTGCAGCCCACTCATTGCATACCATTAGATGGATTTACTGTCCATCTTATTGGCTTGCTTTCTACTGGGTGGCTTTCCTTGTTTCAGCCTGGTCATCTTGTGTTTGTCCCTCCAGTGCAGCATAGCCTCTTTACCATCTCTTTGCTTGGCTGGCTTATGTGCTTCCTCTCCTCATTTTTAAGGAACTACTTTTTTTTGTTTGTTCTAGCACTCAATGAGAGCGCTTGGGTTTTCCAGTTGCCTCCCTCCTGTGCTTTTCTCCGCCCTTTCTCTCTCTTGCCCAAGCACTTCTCTCCCCATCCACATTTGTGGTGCAGTCTCTGTGCTGTTTTTAGGGGATTATCACTATCGTTTTTAAAATATTGCGGAATGTAAAACTCTTGGTTTAGGCTCACCTTACAATTGTTGCGACGCTGACTGCGGTGCCCGCCTGTAAGAGCGGACCCGCACAGACGTCAGCGCTCTAGTTCTCTGCTCGGTCCTTCAGCACTTCCTATTTAAATCCGGATGCTGCAACCGCTCGTTTGGTTCATGCTTTGGGTATAGCGCTCACAGTGCGCTGGGAGGGTTGCATCTCATGTGTACCTGTGCTGTTTTTAAATTATCACTATCGTTTTTAAAATATTGCGGAATGTAAAACTCTTGGTTTAGGCTCACCTTACAATTGTTGCGACGCTGACTGCAGTGCCCACCTGTAAGAGCGGACCCGCACAGAGGTCAGCGCTCTAGTTCTCTGCTCGGTCCTTCAGCACTTCCTATTTAAATCCGGATGCTGCGACCGTGCAGCGGGTGCGTGCAGCGGGCGGGCCGGTGGCGCACCAAAGGCAAGCCCGTCTGCGCCCATCAGCGCCCGAAATGCGTTCAGCGCCAGAACCCCTGCCCGTTTTCCAAGGTATGCTTACTCACGCAGCGAACTTATGAGTTACAATCCTGGTAAATGCGTGCTCCATAAAATACAGTTGGATAATCTACCTCCCTGCCATAAGCGTTGTAACATCTGTGGTTGGATGGCCCTAAATCCGTCCACAATTTATATGACCAAGGACCTGGGGGGAAACAAGCCGGTCAACAACAGGGTTATTAACTCCTCACGAGATAGCAAGGGCTCCCAATTAGCTGCTCAGACTTCTGATCTTTTTAACAAGAACCCTCGAGCCATCAGCTGCATT
Organism: Calotriton arnoldi; assembly: GCA_963921515.1. Taxonomy (NCBI): domain Eukaryota; kingdom Metazoa; phylum Chordata; class Amphibia; order Caudata; family Salamandridae; genus Calotriton; species Calotriton arnoldi. Next base: position 94,701 of record CAWUFW010017843.1, read on the forward strand.
TTACTCAACACAAGGTCAATGATCAAGCACAAGCTTCACTTAGAGTGCCTGATCCAAGTAGAAAATCCAGACCTCGTTTTTCTCACAGAAACCTGGGCAAATGAAACAAATGAGCCGGACTGGAATGCTGCAATCCCGGCCGGCTACTTTGTTGCTAATTCTGATAGAATTGGGGCAAAGGGTGGTGGAATCGCTGTAATTTCTCGATCCCACTACACGGTGAGAATTACACCAGAATCCACATTGGATGCTGAGGCATTGTCTTTCAGTATAAAATATAATAACCGAGAACTGTTCCCGGGTCTTCTTGTCTATAGACCTCCAGGTCCTAGACCCTCTTTCATTACCTCCCTCCAGACCTACTTGGAATCATGCCTAGATACCAAATCTTTCACGGTACTAGGCGATTTTAATTTTCACTTGGAAGCCAATAACAATTCTGATACGTCCAGCCTAATAGATAAGCTAGCTGGTTTTGGGCTGAATCAGATTGTTAGTGAGCCAACACACCAAGCAGGCCATACATTAGATGGCATTTTCACTAATAACGATCTTATAGAAGTCAAGACTGTGTGTCCATTACCCTGGTCTGACCACTCGGCGGTACACTTCACCATCAATCTTGCAACAACCAATGGTTGTCGCAGGAACAGACCTTCTGTGGTCAAGTCTCGCGCTTGGAAATCAGTTTGCAAAAATGACCTGTCATTAGCACTGAGTGAAAGGCCTTTAATTCCAACTGACCACAACCAGGCTGCAATTATTTTCGATAGCTGGCTCAACAGGGCAGCGAATAAAGTGGCACCGGAAGTGACGAAGCACTCTCGAAGAAAGCTAGCCTCGTCCCCCTGGTATTCGGCGGAACTTAAACAAGTTAAAATCAAATGCAGGAAAAAGGAACGCATTTGGAGATCTAAATACAGCGTGGCACACAGGAAAGACTACTGTGTAGCCTTAGAAGAATGTAAAATTGCTAAAACCCAGGCCAAAACAGATTACTTTACCACCAAAATTCAGGAGGCCACAAACTCCCCAAAAGAACTATTTAAAACTGTTTCCGCTCTGACGAGGTGTCCGCATGACACCACGTTCACTCCAGATCAAACGTTTGTGGACAAACTGGCCGTTTTTTTTCAAAATAAGGTTGAGTCCGTATATAATGAACTTTTAAAAACAGCCGAGGTGGCTGGGAGTAATCATTTAGAGAAGCAGGAGGACAAGGTCTCTCACTGCAGCCTAACGCAATTTCCATTGTTGGGAGAGGAAAAAGTGGTTGATCTCTTGCTGAAAACCAAATAAGGGACCCCCTTAGATCCCTGCCCGCCGCATATTCTACAACTGGTCCCGAAGGAGATTAGCGCTTCGCTGTCTCCATTATTAAACCAAATTGTAATCTCAGGGATCTTTCCGCTGACTTGGAAAAAGGCCTGTATTCGTCCTCTCTTAAAAAAACCCAAGCTGGATCCCTTAGCGGAGAAAAACTACCATCCTATCTCCTGCCTGCCTCTACCCGCCAAAATTCTGGAGAAGGCTATGAACTCAGAATTGACAACATATCTGGAGCTAAATACCATCCTTGACTCTACCCAACATGGTTTTAGATCGCTGCACTCTACTGAGTCGGCCTTGATTATGGCAACAGAGGAAATTCGGAAGGTGATGGATGGTGGAGGAAGGGCTGCCGTAATCTTGCTTGATCTGACAGCAGCCTTCGACACCGTAAACCATGCAGTACTAGTTCGAAGGCTGCAGGATATTGGTATCAGTGGTAAAGCATTAGCCCTTCTTACCTCTTTTCTATCATCCAGGGAACAACTGATCCTCTGGGATGGCCTTCAGTCTGAAGAGTTCACTCTCCCTGGTAAGAGTTCAGCAGGGCTCGGCTTTATCCCGACGTTGTTTAATATATACGTTGCCCCTTTGGCTCGACTCATAAAAAGCTATGTTTTTACGCTGGTGTCATACGCTGATGACACCCAGCTTGTAGTGTCCGTAGCACAAACCGTGGACGTAACAGCTGCCCAGTTTTGCAAATGTCTTTCTGCATTGATGTCTTGGATGAATTCCAACTTCTTAAAACTGAGGTGGTGGAATTTGGACAGAATTCATCGGTCTGGAGCCAATTATGGTGGCCATCTGCAGCCGGTACCTGCCCGGTACCGGTAAATAAGGCAAGGAACCTTGGCTTTCTGATTGATAAAGACCTCACCCTGGCACCACAGATTAATCAAGTCTCGTCAGCTTGCTTCTTTACATTTAAAAAGCTTAAGGAAGATCCTCCCGTTCATCCCTTTTTCTTTGAGGAAAACTGTGGTAGGAGCCATGGTCTTATCGAGAATAGATTATTGTAATGCTCTTTATTTGGGAGCAGGTGCAGCCCAACTTTCTAAACTCCAATCAATTCAAAATGCGGCAGCGCGAGTATTGCTCAAACTACCCAAACACCATCCCACATCCACCAGCATAAAGCAACTTCACTGGCACCCCAGTGAGACGACGGGTTGACTTTAAGGCACTCTGCCTAGTACACAAAGCCCTATTTGGAGGTGGGGCTAAGGATGTGCAATCCTTGTTTCTTCGATATGTGCCGTCGCGTTTTTTAAGATCTTCTTCTTCTGGATTGGTATACCTTCCAAAGATCAAAAAAGCAAGGTGTGGAGGTAAACGTTTCTCTTTTTTAGCGGCTAAATTATGGAACTGCCTTCCTCTACATCTGAGACTTCAGCCCAGCAGATCGGTGTTTAGGAAGGAAATAAAAACTTGGCTCTTCATCCATCCCTGAACCTGTCTGTTGCCGTCCCTGCACACCACTTAGCGCCAAGACGTCTCGGCAATAGTGCGCTCTACAAATAAATCAGTCAGTCAGTCAGTCTCTCACTCATGTGCTTCTACCCCACACCCTGCCCACCCAGAATTCTACACTGCATTCTTTCGCTCTTGTTCTCTGCCTGTTGCCTATCCTCCATCTGCCTTGTTTCTTCTCCCCTCTGCCTCCCATGTTGCCTCACCCCTGCGATGCTTACTCCCACCCCACCCCCTCCTGCAACACACTCATCCATTTTTTTAAAGAACTTTTGTGCTGCATTCTAAAACATAGCTTTTGTTTCTGTTTTTTTATTTACTGATCTATCACGGATCTGTAAATTTAAATACATTTAAATAAATGCCTTTTTGTAGGTGCGCACCTGTATTTTGTATGTCTGCACATGCCTACAAAATGATCGGGTGGTTGAGTCATCGCATTTTTAGGTCGAGCCTTGACTGTGCATGCGCTGTCTCTCGATCTGTAGTATATACTACTGGGCTGACAGAACTCCCATTGACTTTTTATTCGTTAGAATGAGTGTCCTTTCAAAAGGCCTGGTTGCAATTGGTCACTATTCCTTCTTCGTCCCTCCTTATCCTCCTTTGTTTCCTCCCAGCAGCAGCGCCTAACTTCGGCTATCCTCCCGTTTTTTTCTTGATCCTTCGTTTTCAGGGACTCTTTTTATTGTTCCTTTGTAGTGTTAGCAGTAAAGGTTTTGAAGGGAACGCGCGCCCTGGCCATAAACTCAAGAGGGGGCCAAGAGGGGGCCAAGAGGCCCAAGAGCTCACATTACAGAGTGCGTAATGCAGCATCCTGATCACAAATTCACAAGCTCATTACGTGTTCCAGGATTGCGTGATAAACCTGTATGTATTTCTATTCAGGTGGAATCCTGAAACAGGTAATGAGCTTGTGAATTGTTTGTGAAAGGGAGGCTGCATTCCTCACTCTGTAACGTGCGCTCTTGGGTCTCTCAGCAATGTTTCCCAGACACAGAGGCATGTTTGAGTGCCAATGTAAACACAAACAAGCATCTGCAATGCAATTGGTCTCGCACTTACGCGAGTTTGAGCTTTTGGCATTGTAAATAACAATGCCTTTTATTTATGTTTTGGTTTTTAGAGCATAAATAAAAGGCATTGTCATTTACAATGCCAATAGGTTACACTCTCGCACATGCGAGACCTATTGCATTCCAAATGCTTGTTTTAAGCATGCTACACAATGGCTGCGATGCTGTACAGCATGGCTAAAGAACATGAGCACAGCTAATAGGCCTTATGGGCGAGACCTATTAGTTTGTCCAAGCTTGTTTATGCTGGCAAGAAATACACTGAAATAAGAAATGAGGATGCATCAGTATAGAATTTAACAAAGGACAAAAAAGCACCAGGAGCCTAATACAGAAGTGCCATGGGAGCGTACAGGGTATTTGTGTTCATTTTTGTGCCCCAAGAGCACTTCTGTATTACAATGGTGGCGGCAAGCACCTGTGTTGCACCGCCACTAATACCAGTTGTGGAAGTGCAAATTTAGCACCTGAGCAATGTGAGGAGGAAATTTCCTAATTTGAATGGGGTGTAACTAGAGGTGGGCGAGTCACTGAAAGCTCGAGCCAGGCTCCAGCCTGAAGCCTGTCTCTGGCTCCGCTTGAGGTGCTATTGAAACCTCGCGGCCTTAACGAGCTGAGCTTTTATGTGGCTTCATCATACCTCCCTCCCCGTACCCTGGATGTGGTGTTATGGCCACAGCTGCCGACTTTAAACCTGGGGAACCAGGTTTGAGTCTCGGTGTTGGCTCAACAACCTGTGATTCAGAGCAAATCATAATCTCCCCATCCCTATAAGCAATGACTGGTGATCTGGTGTTATGTAACTGGTGCTCATGTAAAGCACTTCAATACCTTCAGGTCGAGTTCACTCCATATAAAAACTTTAGAAAAATGTGCAAAGAGGTATAAACAAGTCATTAACATAAGGAAAGACAAAAGATACCCATTTACTGGCTGATTTGTTTAAACAGAAACCAGAAAACCTAGATAAATCGTGGCTTCCCAGCTTAAAGACTCTTTTTCTTGATTATCGTGTATGAAACCACTTTCAAACGTGAGCTCAGAATACCAATTATACAAAACCTACGTGTTTAATTTAACAGACTATAATGTCGCTGTATAATAACCAGGGCCACAAACAGGGTTTGCATGACAATTGTCTTCCCTCTTAGTCCACTGATGGTTCATTTTTAAAAACTCACATTTAAGTTGTCAGCGCTTCCACATGGTAAAGAAACACACTTTTTTTAATTTTGAAGAGTCTTTCACGTCTTTTTTGTTGTTTGATTTACATAGCAAACATTTTCAATTCTGGGCTTGTGCACAGGCTCTAAGATCCTAGTCAGACCCTTAGCTCGGCTCTAGCTCGACTCTCCCTGTTAATTTGCTGCCTCACCCACCTCTAGGTGTAACCCATACATGCGAGAGAATAAACTTTGCCTATGCACCTATACCATATTACAGATGCAAGCATATGAGCAAAAAAGGTTCATGTGTTTACTGTACCACCAAGGAAGAGACGCACAGTTAGTGCAGCCTTTTATACGCCCTTTGGAAGGGGGCCCACTTCCACAGGTTGTGCAATTGCATACTGCAGTTGCCTGGTGGTGTTGGGGCCCCAGTACTCTCCAAAAGCATGCAGGGAGTGCATCTGCAGCGACATTGTCAGGAGCAGGATTCATGCTGTCATTATTGCTGCAGATGCATTGTGCACCCCAGCCTTCAAAAGGTGGTCAGAAAGGCCACCAAAAGTACCAAATAAGCCCACATATCACCTTCACACACTTCACATAAATATCCCCCGTTGATACTAAACGTGCATTTCACTTGCACACCTTGTATGATACAACCAGAATAAGTGAATGAAACATAAATACATCGCACTTTTCTACTCATAACAAATTTGCATTCACCTTTGCCACGCTATAAATATATTTAGAAATTTTAGATTTCTGAAGGAACGGTTTTAGCAGTATAATAAGTGTCTGAGAAAGGAAGTCCTTCCTATTGGTCATATTTTTATATTTTGTAAATAACTCTTTCAACAATACTTTTCAATACATTTGATGCACGCAGAAATATTTTTGTGCTTTCAGCTTTTAATTTCCTGTGCCCGATTGTGATCTTAAAGGCACACCTTAAAGGCACGCTGTTTGCTGTCGTCCACATTCACAAGAACAATCATTTGCAATGCAATCGGTCTCGCCTTTGGGACCTTATATGTATTTAGCTATGCAACACATTAGCCTGGGTGCTGAAACATCTACTGTTCTTTAACATGGAGGGAAAGTAAGCACCAAACTGCATGATACGCCAGGTATGGGAACACATGGAGAGAAATATTGCCTTTCAGCGGGAAATGGTATAGTCCAAAGCTCTGTTTTTAATATAAAAGCAGGGCTTTCGGTGGTCATATCACTGAAAATACAAGATATGAAAAATATATTATTGTCTACGGGTGCTCATGGAAGACAATTTCTATGGACTGGAATCTAGAGAATGCTAAAGCGATTCTGGTATTTTACTGACCTCTGCTGGTTGTTTTCTATCAAGAAAGTTAAATAGAGGCAGTTGCCAGAAAAATAAAAAAAAGAAAGTCCCTCAGCAGAAAGCAATTCTGGTATTTTACTGACCTCTGCTGGTCGTTTTTTATCAAGACAGTTATCATTTGAAAAGCCTATTGAATTGCAAGTACCAACTACATTTATTATTGATAGGTGGTAAAATAAGTACAATTTAATACAAGGAAATCACAACACATCTCCTTCCTATAACAGATTAGTGAAAGACATAATCCTTGTGCCACACGGGGTCAAGATGTTGACGCACCCTAGGGGTAGGCTCAGGATGTACATTTGAATCTGGAAAAGGAGGTGTGGCCCTATGTTGGCCGAACCACAGTTGAGACCTTACATTTAGCAATGTTGTCAATGATCCCTCCCTTCCATCCTCAAGAGTCACCAAATCGGTACTGACTTTCGCTATCCTAGAAGGTTTTAAATGCTTACTGATTCCTTTTGTCTTGGCGTCAGTGGCTTTAACCACAACCCACTCACCCACATTGAATGTACCTTCTACCACCTCGTGTTTGCTGTCATATCGATTTTTGTACTCAGTCTGGTGACTCTTAATACACTCATTTACACTGTCAAAATGCACCCTTCTGGTTTCCTCGCCACCCATCCAACTCGGAAACATCTTGTGTGTGTGTGTGGTGTGGTTGTTGTGTAACATGCACACCTTGTTTAGCCCTGTGGATTTACGTTTTTGCATTTTATTGCATTAAAGCTGTGATGTTTAGCATGCCTCCTTTGCCTGGCTATTATAGGCCTGTTTCAGTTCATTGTTTTCCAGGCCTCCTGCTTGTTGTGACTGTGAGTGACCATGTGGCTGGTGGCCATTTTGTGGTGGTAGTTTAGAAGTGTGCTGCTTTTGCCATATAGGCCTGCATGTGTTTCCTTTGTTCCTTTTGGCCTAGGCTTCTTGTTGTCTGACTTCCCTTTCTTATTGTTGTGGGCCTGGCCATGTGGCTGGCAGCCATTTTGAAGCCAGGCAGTGTGCTTTTGCCATAGGCCTGCATTGTCTGTCTTCCATTTCTTGTTGTTGTGGGCCTGGCCATGTGGCTGCTGGCCATTTTGAAGCCAGGCAGTGTGCTTTTGCCATAGGCCTGCATTGTCTGACTTCCCTTTCTTGTTGTTGTGGGCCTGGCCATGTGGCTGGCGGCCATTTTGAAGCCAGGCAGTGTGCTTTTGCCATAGGCCTGCATTGTCTGTCTTCCCTTTCTTGTTGCTGTGGGTGGCCTGGCCATGTGGCTGGCGGCCATTTTGTGGAGCCAGCCAGTGTGCTTTTGCCATAGGCCTGCAAGCTTGTGGCCTAGTCTGCCAATAGGCCTTTCATCCAGTAGGCCCAGAGCTACTCATGGGTGCATGAAACAACTGTTTCTGTGGTGTCTGTTGAATTTAAACATCATTTAGGGCATGGATGGCATTGGATTGAATTGCAAAATGTGTATTTTTTGGGGAATTTCACTTTTTTGGTGTGTGTTAAATAAATGCCTTTGTTGTGTGTGTGTGGTGTGGTTATTGTGTAACTTGCACACCTTGTTTAGCCCTGTGGATTTTCGTTTTTGCATTTTATTGCATTAAAGCTGTGTTGTTTAGCATGCCTCCTTTGTCTGGCCATATAGGCCTGCTTGAGTTCATTGTTTTCCAGGCCTCCTGCTTGTTGTGACTGTGAGTGACCATGTGGCTGGTGGCCATTTTGTGGTGGTAGTTTAGTAGTGTGCTGCTCTTGCCATATAGGCCTGCATGTCTTTCCTTTGTTCCTCTTGGCCTAGGCTTCTTGTTGTTGTGGGCCTGGCCATGTGGCTGGCGGCCATTTTGAAGCCAAGCAGTGTGCTTTTGCCATAGGCCTGCATTGTCTGTCTTCCCTCTCTTGTTGTTGTGGGTGGCCTGGCCATGTGGCTGGCGGCCATTTTGTGGAGCCAGCCAGTGTGCTTTTGCCATAGGCCTGCAAGCTTGTGGCCTAGTCTGCCAATAGGCCTTTCATCCAGTAGGCCCAGAGCTACTCATGGGTGCATGAAACAACTGTCTCTGTGGTGTCTGTTGAATTTAAACATCATTTAGGGCATGGATAGCATTGGATTGAATTGCAAAATGTGTTTTTTTGGCGGTATTTCACTTTTTTGGTGTGTGTTAAATAAATGCCGTTTTTGGATGTGTGGGTGTGTGGTGTGGTTGTTGCGTAACTTTCCAACCTTTTTTAGCCCTGTGGATTTTCGTTTTTGCATTTTTGCATTAAAGCTGTGTTGTTTAGCATGCCTCCTTTGTCTGGGCATATAGGCCTGCTTGAGTTCATTGTTTTCCAGGCCTCCTGCTTGTTGTGACTGTGAGTGACCATGTGGCTGGTGGCCATTTTGTGGTGGTAGTTTAGTAGTGTGCTGCTTTTGCCATATAGGCCTGCATGTCTTTCCTTTTTTCCTCTTGGCTTACTGCTTCCATCCCCTTTGCCAGCTGCAGCTCCCTGATTGACGTGATGCGCAAATTAATGCCAAACAGGTTCCACTTCCATTACATTTATATTTTTGTTTTTGTTCTTCTTCTTTCCTATCCTTCCTGAGTGTACACAGTATACCATGAAAGCCCTTGTTGTCAAAGTCTCACAAATGGCTACACTGTTATGTTTTTTTTTATAACTTAAACTGAGTTAATAAAATGTAATAACATAACACTAACAAGTCTGACCACCACACACTAAGTTATATATTATATTTGTTTGTTTGTACTAGTAGTAATTGAACCACAAAAACAAATGCAACATTTCACTGATGTTCTTCTGGCTTCTTTGCTTTTAGGTGCACAAAAAGACTGAGGAGGAGGTGTCATCATCATCACCCGTTGTACTGCCAGACAGAAGTCCTGCTGCGCACGACGTCACATGACGTGTGACCACAGACATCTCTGCAACTTGTGCACCTGTGTCATGCTGACATCGGAAAAAGATGGCCCCAAAGAAAGGTAATAGGTCCTCCAGTACCAAGAAAGTTGCCAGTGAGAAGAAGGAACAGAAGAAGGAAGTGGCACTGCCACTTACCAAGACTGGTGTGCCACCCAATATGTTTTTTGGGAAACAAAAAATTACGCCTGCATCAGCGGTGTCCGGGGCCCAAGCTGGGAGCAGCACCTCCGCATCAGCGGGCCCACCCCACCAACCTAGGCCCAAGCCCATGAGTGTCGCAGAGGTAGCCAGTCTACTTGTGCAAACGCCAACGAGCAGTGATGTTGAAATGTCATTATCGCAAAGTAGTACCCAATCAACGCAGGCGGAACCTCGTCAGATAAGAGGGCAACAACAGCGGAACAACAGCCGGAACAACAGCCGGAACAACAGCCGCAACAACAACCGCAACAACAGCCCACAATAGTAGTTGTTCCTCCCGAAGTAGGGGCAGTTCAGGAAATCGAGCTTCCTGCAGACGAAGAAGAGCAAGCCACTCTTTCAGAAGATCCATTGCCTTTCAGATCCCCAGCAAGGAAAAGGAGGGTTAGTCCATCAACTTCTTCTTCAAGCCCCCCGTCTGATGATCTAGATACCACTTGGAACCCACCAGCTCAGCCTGAGAGTGAGGCACGCCACGCGACAAGGTTAAATGAAAAGGAAAGTTCCAGAAAGCCTTAGAGTTATGGAGGAAGATGTAGAAGAGGAGGATGATGATGAGCCAGTCATCATGAAGATCACTCCCGCCCCAGTGGAGATGGAGACCAACATTATTATTACCCCATCCCAAATTGCTGTGAGGGATGTGGCACGGATACCACCAACACAGGTAACAACAAAACGACCTCCAGTTTCCATATTTGCATTTGCAAAGGCCCGGCAGGGACCTACATCCAGCTCAACCACCACCTCAGTATGTAGTGGTACTGTAACTGCACAGAGTCAAATTCCATGCACACCCTCCAGTTCATCCGGCATTGCAAGTGGCACCTCCAGCAGCACAAGAAAGTTCACCTCCCCAGTTTGGGACTTCTTTTCGGTCAGCAGTAAGGAGGACAACGTTGCTATATGCTCAATTTGTCGACATGCTGTTAGTCGGGGTAAGCTTGGTACAAACTATGGTACCGGAGGCCAAACAACCCATCTGGAAAAACACCACATGATCCAGTGGGAGGCGCACCTACTTAGCGTACAAAAAACTAAAACTGCACCCATTGCTGTTGGTGGGGATGAAGAAGTAGAAGAAGATATGATCGCGGTGGAAGGTGAACAAGAGGGAGAAATTTTCTCTGGTACACAAAGTAGCCCTGTCCCCAGCAGTGTAGTGGTACCACCCACATCCTCAGCAACATCTCAGTGGCACCGTAGTAAGAGTCAGGCTGAGACACCAAGGCAACAGAGTACTGCAATGAAAAAAAGTGCGTCGTCGAGCCTAACTGGGTTCAAGAAGTCAACTGCATAAGCTGCACCAGAAAGGAAAAAAATCCAGCCTACCATTGTCAGCATGCTTAGGTCGGAGGGGCAGTACGAACGCAACCACCCAACGGCATGTTTGTACAATGCGAAGCTGGCTAAAATGATAGGCTGGACCTTCTCCCTTTTCCTTTTGTGGAAGGGGTGGGTTTCCTTGAATTTGTGACAGCCATCTGCCCAAAATGGAAGGTTCCCAGCCGGTCTTATTTCGCCAGAGTTGCTGTTCCAGCACTACATCACGATGTGCTGGAATTGCTTGGACAAGCTTTGCAGCAGAGTGCTGTTAACAATATCCACCTGACAACAGACATGTGGACCAGTTGCCAAGCCACTGATTACATGTGCATCACTGCACACTGGATCTCTTTTGGGGGTTAGAGAAAAGATATCTGAAGCAGGTGTTGTTGACACTGCTGAGATTTTTAATGCTACTCGGAAACATGCAACTGTAGCCATGTTCGCCATGGAGAAATCTCATACTGCTGCAAACATTTTGGAAGAGTTTAACAGCAAGGTCTTTGAATGGCTGCGCCCAAGAGGGCTTAACATTGGTTTTGTTGCCACGGATAATGGCAGTAATATAGTTAAGGCCATGCAGGATGGTGGCTATTTCAGGGTCCTGTGTTTGGCGCACTGCATTAACATTATTGATCAAAACTTTCTTAAAAAAGAAGCCCGAGTCAGCAACTTACTGACCACCTGCAGAAGAATATGCACACATTTCAGCCATTCTTTTAAAGCCCGGAAGCAGCTGAGGATCATTCAACGTGAGCATAGAATGCCAGTCAAAGCACTCATCCAGGAGGTGCCAACACGTTGGAACTCAACTTATTACATGCTTGATCGTCTGTTTGATCAGTACCTACCAATCAATGACTATGTCATGCAAAGAATAAGGGATGTGACTGTGAAAGGCATGACCCTACAGATGGACCAATGGGGCCTAGTTAAATGCCTGACAGAGATGCTTCTTCCTTTCGAGCTCTTCACACGTGAAGTCAGCAAGGAGGACTGTACTATGGGCCAAGCTATCCCATTGTTGCACATGCTAGAGCAACAGCTGAAGGAGGTGTCTGAAACGTACACAGGTGTGGAGGAAAAAAATTAAACATATGAGTTGGTGGAGAGCTTATCCCATCGCTTAGCTGAAAATACAAGGGTGCAAACTTGCATTGTTTCAGAAAAACATTACATTTGTGCCACAATTCTGGATCCACGGTACAAATCGGCACTGAACAGTAAGACATTAATTCCTTTTTCAGAAGTGGATGTTGCCCAGTACAAAACTTGGATAGCTGAGGCAGCCAGTGACTTGGAAAATGAACAGCTGTTAATTGAAGGCCTGCTACTCAAACCCACAACAAGTACTGCAGCATGGCATCCTGTGTCAAGTTCAACTTCAGAGCCTGAGGGCAGTGCGTTTGGCTCAGAGCTGTCACCAACACTATCGACAACAGCAAGAACCGGATCATCAGCCCCAGTAAAATCGGCATGGGATTTGTATTTACAGCAAGGGCTTGCTAGGTCCAGTGCTGATGCAAAGACAAAAGAGGCCCAGCAAAGTGGAGCACCCCTGAACATTGAGCGGATGGTCCAGGCCTATCTGGATAACCCAACAGAGGTCTACATTGATCAAAACCCATTGCTGCATTGGTATGGGAAAAGGGGCCAATGGCCAGTGCTCAGCAGGCTGGCGATAAACTATCTGGCTTGCTTTGACGCAAGTGTCTCTTCTGAGCGTGTTTTCAGTGCTGCTGGTGCCATTGTAACAGTGAAAAGGACCAGTCTATCGCCCAAAAACGTGGAGAGGTTAACCATGATCCAAATGAATCAGCACTTTATACCACCGAACTACTAAATATGTGAATCAACGCAGGAAGATGAGGACAGCGACTTAGGTGACGGAAGTAATGTCTTAGATGATTACCTACTTCTGGTTGAACCACCAGAGTTTGAGGACGAGCTATACTTCCCTGACAACTAGGCTTTGAACTTCTTACTTTCTTTCTTCCTTATTTTACTTTTATTTGTGTGTGTCTCTGTCTTTCTGGTTCGAAACTTCGAATCACAACAAATCCATCACCACTGTCTTCTAGTCTTTTTATTGCCATATTGGAGTTGCAGCTCTGTGCATTTAACTTAAGTCCACTCCTCCGAGTCCTGCTCCATCCTCCTGACTCACCCTAAATCCATTTCCCTCAAGCCAGATGATGATTGGATGGAGAAAAGTACAAAACAATGTTGCCTCATCGAGTCCCTCCAAAAGAAGTGGAACATGATGACTACTATAGCTATCCTCCTTTCAAAGCCGAGAGAGACTGCCCCTTAACTTAAGATGAGAACAAGGAACAGGTAATGATGGCATGCATTGGACGCTGACTCTGAGTGATTGGTGTTTGTGTTGTTGTTGTTTGTTGTGCATGAAGTGAATTCATTGTGTACTATTATTTAATCTACACACTAAAAGTGACTCAAGTCAATGTTTCCCTTCTTGTTGTTTAATAACAAAATTGTACTTCTATTGCAGGCCGATCCATTGCATTTTTGAATATGGAATCTGAACTCACTCGGTACACTGCAGACTGAGTTGGACAACACCATGATGATGACCACAGTGACATAATATCTTCACAGTCAGTCAGTAGGATCGGAGATGATTGATGGAATAAAACTCAGGGCGTTTCATGAGTGGCATAAAAGGTAAACAAGTCAACAACTACCACAGCAGACATACATGTCTGTGTAGTGGTGGAGTCGAGTCACGAGTGTAGTAGTGGTGGTATGACTGACAGCTGTGCATGCCATTGATTTAGTTACTTACTTTGGAAAATGCTATGTTGCTGTATATGTGACATGTGTGCTCTGTCTGGATCAGTCAAAATCTAAGCTAAGTGGAGGTTGGGTGGGCGTGGGCCTGCTCTGTCCTGTTGCTGTTGTAGGTTAATGCTGGAAACAGACAACAGAGTAGACATGATTTAGCCATGCCACTCTGAAAGTGTTTGCACTCCTCCGTAATTTATGCTTTTTTTTTCTCCTTGATTTTTAAATATCCCTTTTGTTTTTCCATCTACACTTGCAGGCCGGCCTTTACCCTGTGCTAAACAGAGAAAAACAACTCACACTCACCTACCAATCCGCATCCGCCAGGCAGGCAGTGGCACCCAAGATTGATTGATGCAGCGTCCATGGAAGGGAGGACCAAGAGGAAAGCCGAGATGCAACTCCCCAATTCGACCAGGATAACATACAGTAACAGTTTAGTATCAACATTCATCCTCTTTTAAATAATTTGATTCATTTTTTCTCTTCAATCGTTACGACTGTGTGTTGTTGTTGTTTTCTCTCTGCTTATAATTGATCCCTACAGCTATTTTTTCATTTTCTTTGCTAGCTTTAAAAAGTAAGCCCGGTACAACAGAAGTACAAATGTATGTAATTTGGGTCTCTCTGAGGGCAGACAGGCATGGCAAATTTCATAATAATTAATAATATACTGCTGCCCTGTACTGTCTACTAGTCTAGTTAGTAAGTAATACTTATCATTAACCATCAAGTCATCATTATCATCATCATGCATGCATTTCCTTTTTCTCCCTTAACAGATTTATGGATATGATGGTCGTCTGCCAAGATTGTGTTTTGTTGTTTGTCCATGCGTAGTGTTTTTCCTTGTCAAACCTTTCCCCAAACTCCCCTTTCCAACCATTCATCAAACCCTAACCCTCTTCTCCTGGGCTGTGTGATTTATATTGAGGTGTGACTAAATTAAATGTACACCAATAATTGATCACACGCTTGCTGGGGCGGATGTGGTGAAAGCAACACTGATTCAATTTCAAGGCAGGGCGAGGACCTTCTTCTGCTTGCCCACCCATGCTCAGTATATTTGCAAGTCAATTTTTTGTCCAAAGGAACCTAATCCATCATAATTAATTGCCGGCATCGATTGGATTCATCATCCTCCTACACAGCACTAAAGGTTACGCTTGTGTCGAGTGACTCGACAAACTACAGTTTGTAACTTGTTGTACTAGGCTTAGGCTATCCCTGCCACCATTATGTTTTATTTTACTTTAGCATTGCTAATCAGCATTATTATTATTCTTTGGCAGTCTTCTAGTGTACTGTACTGTACTTCGTTCTACTACTCCTCCCAGAGTCTCTCTCAGGCGACTGACTGTCTCATTTTCTTTTTTTGAAAATGCTACTGCCAGTGTCTACTACTACCACCACAACCATGGCATCTTGGGAAACACAAACCATCATCACTATAACCAGCCATCGCTGTGCCTAAGTTTAAACATCAATCACAGGTAGGAGAAGAAGTTTGGGGGAGGCATAATTAATAATGGAAATTAATTGGTTCATTAATTCACACACCTACACCCTTGAGTCCAGTGGCAGACTGCATAGACTAGGAGGAGAGACTGACAGTATTAGTAGGACAAGTCACTCAGTGAGGGTACCGCATCTATCTGTTCGTGTGTTACAAAATTGGCAGATTATTTTGCAGCAGCAAAGGAAGGAAACCGTGTGACGTAAAAGAGTAACCCCCATACAAAACATTTACATCGTATGTAAAGTTTAAGTATAAATATAATTTAATCCCCTAACAAAATAAACTATTGTAAAAAATTCCACAACACCTGACCAACCCCTCTCTCTAACCCCAACCAATGTCCAAAACATCAAAAGATAGAGTCCAAACAATGTCCGTGGCGTTGAATTCAAAACTTGTCCACAATAAATAATAAATATAAACCCAACTTTTCCCCAACGTAGCCCAATGCTCACCCACCCAAAAAAATAATAAAAAAGGGGCAATCCAACGGGATCTCAGTCTACCGGCGGGCTCGCTGTCTTTTAAGGACCTCCTTTACCCGCTCCTCTAGGCGCGCCATTCGGAGGAGCACGCAGCGCTTAAAGGCTCGGCAATTGCATCCACAGGGGGGGCAACAGTGCTAGATGTAGTGTGGCAGGAGGCTGCCAGACCGCGGCGCCATAACACTAGAGGGCCAGGGGCCTAGCTGGGGGCCAGGGCATTGGAGGAGGCTGCAGCTGCTGCCGCCTCCTCCTCCGCCAGAGCCACCAGCCGCCGATACTCATTCCGAATGGCCTCAAGCTTCCGGCGCCGGGCCATGGCTGCCAACTCCTTCCTGTCTGGTCTTTTTGGTTGGGAAGGAGTACCTATATCAAAAAAGAAAAAAGACTATTGTAATACTGTTAGAAAAACAGTAACACAAAATTAATTCTACACATAGTGGCACAGTAGCACTAGCAAGCACATGACATAACATTTGTGGTAGTATGGACTCGAGTACACCAGTTTTCTTCTTCTCTCTTGTTTAGCTAAATTAAGTAACCTTGTTGCAGCCAGCATGCCAGCTCAGTCAGCTTGCGCTCAACACAAACATTATACTCGTGACGCAGACTCAAGTTATTTTTATTTACTACTGTCTGCACTTTGCAGGTGGGGAATCGGACTACACAATCATCTTATTTTTTCTATTATGGGTGGCACTGGCCATACTCTCTGTTACATCAAGGCCAGGGCAACTGCTCAATTTTACTTTCACCCTGCCTACTACAACAAGGCAGATGATATCTTATCCAAATGATCATTGCTTATATATATGTATGGGACGACATGAGGTACTTTGTTTTGATTGATTGTGTAACCGGTTAGTAACCAACCCATGCAGCCGATAGGCCAGTGAAGGCCACCCATGGCAGGCTGAAACAGTCGAAAATAAATTCACATAGGTAGTGAGTGGGCATCGGAGTCGGAGGGAGGTGCTTGATAACATACATACACAAAATATATGCTGTGCTTGCAAACTACTGTGAGTCAAGGGAGTATTCTGAACATACAACTTCTATTCTCCTTGGCTTTGCTTGCTACTCTGGCGCAATTCCTTTTACATTCTATTCAAAGACTCTTCATCCAGTGACAGTCTCCACCTATGCTATGAATATGATGTGATGAATACCATCCAGTCATCATCCATTCAAAGTAAACATGTCTATCATTCTTCTTAACCTCTCAACAAACCTTAGTTTGTTTTAACAACAAACATTTATTATTATTTTTTTAAACCACCACCTATGCGTCCTTCCTTCCTTGCTTGCCTTTGAGTTTGACCCATCAAACGCCCCGGAGGATTCTTGCTATCACCCATACAGTTTCATCCACCCAGGCAGGCATCTTTTCTTCTTTCACCTTCCACCCATCCTTCAACCACCCATGCATCTGATTCCTTCCTATCAGCCACCTATGTATGCATCTCACATGGCAAGTATCCTTCTCTGCCAGTCATATATATTTACATCTCGCTCGTCCTTCCACCTTCCATCCTTCTTTCCCTTTTTGATCAACCCATCCATCAAGGTCGTCTGACTCTTAGTCTTCTCCATAAAACTTTCCCAGCTGAGTTGAAGTCAGATTGAAGAGGCCATTAGTTACTCAACTACTCCCACCGCTAATGCTATTGCTCGCCTTTAATGCTAAGTAAAGGGTGTCTTCTTCTTCAACCGTTGTTCACAACAACTTAGTCTCTCTCAACATACAGTGTACCCTTGCAGCGAGTGTGTAACTATTGTCAATAAGTAAGGAATATAAGTATAACTTACCACCGCCCGCAACTGCTGCTGCCTCACCCACCCCTGTGGCAGCTGCCACATCCGCTGCTCCCTCCTGGCTGGCGTCGCCTTCCCCGCCGCTGGCCCCGGCACTGGTGGTCGGTACGCCTAGAAAAAACATTACACATTTTTTAGATGCCATATACGCCTCCCCCTATTTATTCTTTTTCACTAGCAAGATTGAAAAAATAGTTAAAATACATATATATTCCACATACATCACTAGTACAAACCGGGTACTAGAGTAGAGAGTAGACACTAGTAGGAGTATGTCCTATCCTAACAAAAATAGTAAAATATCTGGTTGGTCATTTTGTTGGTGGGAATTGTCAAAGCCTATCAAGATTAAGGAGACTAGAAGAGGACAACCCAAAGGACTGGACTCAGTGGCTAGAGCTATTGGTGAATCTGAGTTTTAAAACCTTTTAAATAAAAATAAAGAGTGGCCAACTGGGCAAGCTTAGCTACAGACAGACTAATAATATAGTAGTAGTACAGAGAGTCAGAGGAGAGGCAGTTAGAGGCAGGGATAACAAGAATTTAGAAACAGATAGTCTAGATCGAAGAAGATTTGGTAAAATAGAATTAGGAAATGGAAATAATAGTTCGGAAAAAATAAGGTGCAGTAAAAGTTAGGGAAATATAATGATTAATATTAACAGGAGGAAGACTTACTGGGGACAGCAGCAGAGCCCTCGGTAGAGGAGCGGTCCTGGCCCTGGTGTTCTTCTCCAGCTGCTCACGCCAACTCCGACCCCGTCTTCTTGACCCTGAGTGCTGATCATGTAAGATATAATAAAGAAAGAGACAAACATTGATGATTGGTGTGAAACAAATAAAATATTTTAAAAAACACTCAAAAAACATTTTTGGAAACAACAATTGCAATAAAATTGACCTATCTAATCTGATCGACTGTTAGTATCGCGGGATTCGCGGACCGTCTAGTTATTATTTATGAACACTAATCCAGTGTTCCATTCTGATTCCAGAATACTACGCCTAAGTACCACCTGACCTTGCCCACCTATTCAGAGGGGCCAATTGTTCACTAACTCTGCATTTCCATTTATTTTAGTCCTCAAAAATGCATAGATGGAGGACACATGCATAAATTTTTGCATACACCAAATTGTTGGTTGGTTGCTGCTGATGTTCTGCTAAGCCTATTACTCACTCACTAAACAAACTGCAAAAGGTTCTACTAAGGACTGGAGTAAGCAGCACTCAGCAGCACGTGATGTGAGTCATGTGACAGAGGATGTGTCACCGTCACGCAGACCGCTTAAAAATTACCAACTAATACTAAGCAACTAAGTAACTAAACTACCTATCCACCACTATCTTACTGACAGGAGGACAAAGGAAGGACTAGAGTCTCTCTAGCATTACCTAACTTAAGTTCTCTAAAGTAAACTCTTACATAATCAGCCCAAGCGAGCGCAAAGTTGCAAACAAGTAAGATTAGTAGCGCCGAGCACCTGGGTCTAGAAGAATAACAATCACTAAAGATTTTTAAACTTCAGTTTACCTGCAATGTAAGCAGCAGCATTCTTGCTATTTGGAAAAAAATTATATTTGCAATAACAGTAACACAGTCTAGAGAACACACAATAGTATTAGCTACTCACCAAGCCCCACGACCTCGACACCTAGCAGGTCCAGCAGGTCCTGCTCCCGGTCCAAGATGTCTGACCACCGGTGGGTCACCTGGTTATGGGTGCGCTGGACCTCAGAGCAGCGAAATACTGCCCGGCGCACCCTCGCCCACTGGCGGTGACGCTCCTGGGTAGCGTACCCGGAGCCAGGCCTGCCGCCTGCTGCCAAGGTCAAGGGGAGGTGGCGCTGCACAAAAAAAACAAGGGCGGCCACCTCCGCCTCGCTGAATAGGGACCGGGCCTGCACCCCTGGTGGGCGCAGTCTGCCGCAAGGCAGGCGGCTCTTGGGCGCAGGTGCCTTGCCCTTGGAGCCGGTTCCCTTTCCCTTAGCCATGGTTCTGGGGTGGGTGGGGGGCGGAAAAGAAAATTTAGCAGGAAAAAATAAAGTTAGGGGAAGAAGTAGAAGAGTAAAGAAGAAAGTAATATAAAACTTTGGAAAAGTAAAAAACGCAGTAAAACTAGAAATAAAACACAAAATATAGACATAGGGACAGAGAGGGATAGATAATAAATAAAAAAGATCAGAAAAACAGGGTACAATACAAAGGATTGAAAAGATTGGAGAGGGATTGAAAAACAGGCCCCAGAACCATGCAAAAGATAGGAAAACAAGATGGCCACGCCCATTGGCGACCGCGTGGTGAAATTTGCGCGATATTTCCCCGAACACGTCATCCGCGTTGCCGAACGTCAAAAACATCTTGCGAACATACGCGAGCATACGCGAGACAACGCGAGCATGTGGAAACAAGCAACTCCGCATGCTCGCGTAGCGTCGTGGAGTTTTTGTACAATTTCGTGTAGCCTCGCGTAGCATGGCTACGCGAACTTCGCCCAGGGTTAGAAATGTGATGATCCAAGTAATTCACAGATTCCACACCAAAGTTATATTTGTCAGCCTTGATGGTCAGTCCTGCATCCTTAAGTGTATTTAAAACATTCCTCAGTGTTCTATTCAGATCCTGTCAGATTTACCATAAACCAACAAGTCATCTTGATAGTACAGTATGTTAACAGTGTTCTTTAGCAATTGAAGCATCACCCTATGAAATACAGCAGCCACAGATGCCAATCCAAATGGCATCTTGCAGAACTTGAAAGCCCCAAAGAGTGTAATGAATGAAGTAATGGATTCTTAGTCAGGATGGAGTTCAATTTGGTGATACGCTGAAGAGAGGTCAATCATACTGAAACAACATGCATCTCCAATTAAACTGATCATATCATTGATTTTGGGTAATGGGAACCTGTCTATCAAATATTGTGGTTCAAGTCCCTCAAGTCCACACACAAACGAATACCTCTGCCAAGAGAAATTTTGGGAACAACGATGTGAGCCAACCAAAGTGAGCTTTCAATATGTTCAATGACACCCTGACTAATTTATTTATCTAACTCCATCTTCAAACGCTCACACCCCAGGTTAGGGATGGATCAGACTTTATGTACTACTAGTACTGCATTCTCCTCCAATTTTATTTTATGTTGAACATTTTTCATGAGACCTAATTCTTCAGTGAACACCTCTGGGAACTCATTTGCAATTCTGCTACTCCGGTCAGCTTGCTCTACGGCCAGCACTGGTTCGCTACAATTAGGGTCTAGCTTGATGTGTAAGTCCCTTTGATGTTTCCACCCTAGTAAATTAGAACCTCTCTCAGCAACATAGACCACCCCTTGAGTACTTCTGTCGTTGAAAACAATACGCATGTCAAGCATACCAATAAGGGGAATTGTATCACGATTATACCCACCCAGTTTGATATCTGCATGTCCTAGTGAATGACCCTTCCCTTTTAGTTGATCAACAAAGGTTTCTTGATTAATAATGGGGTACGGCTAACAAGAGTCTGCATACACAGTCACCCACACACCATTGTAATAAATTTCACACGTGGGATAGTCATTGTTTGCTTCCAACCCTTCTGGCGTTCACCTGAAAGACATACTGGTTAGCACTGGGTTCAAGTCCTTCAACCACATGTACAGGTTTGTGATCCATCTCCCCAATTATGCACATACGTGCATAATGGCCTTCTTTTTACATTTCCTGCATAGAATGGATTTAGCAGGACAAAATGGACTATTAGATAAATGATTGTAATTGCCACAGCAATAACATCTATATCTCTCTCTCTCTGCCACCCTCCACATTTAGTTTGAACTGAACTGCTAGATCTTTCTTAGGAACCTCAACTTTCTTAGTCTTCTCTTCTACACTAGTATGTTTTTAACCACATGTACTGTTTCAGAAAGGTTACTTTTCCTCCTTTCCTTGATGCACTCTGCGGTGTGCTCAATGCTTATAGCCAAGTCAATTGCTTCCTTCAGATCTGGATTGTGCGCCAAAATGTTTCCTGAACCCGTGGATTATTATTGCACCTCGCTAACTGGACCCTGATAAGTGAGTCACAGAGGTTGCCGAAGTCACATAAACCGGCCAACCCTCCTAAACAAGCTATGTAACTAGTAATTTTCTGTTCCTTGTCTTAAACTCTACAAAGTAACTTGTGTCTTTCCAGAACTATATTATCCTTTTTACCAAAATGATCCTCTAACTTCAGAAATGTAGCTTTAAACAAATCCCCCTGGTCTTCATCCTCACCCTCACTATCAGAGATAGGTGTTACCAGATTTTCGCAAACACTCCTCCCTTGAACCACTAGATTATGGAGTAGAATATGTTGTTTCCTTAAAGGGGAGAATACCCCCCCAATAGCTATAAGATACGAATGGAACAATTTTCCCACTCCTTCCAAGGTAAGGCAGGTGCCCCTTCATCATACAAGAAGGGTGGTGGCTGGGACATGTTAGCTACAACCATGGTGAGGTCAGATGGTAAGATTTAGTAAAATGAAAGCAAAACTAGAAGGATGAAAACCAAATAAACCCCAGACACAACAACTCTTAACTATGAGGAATACCAGGGAAATCCACAGCAGAGACCAATCAATACTGAAGGAGTTAACTGGTCCCTCGAGGTTTGTCTCTTTTTTAAATGTGAACTAAACACTGTTGAAAATAGCCAGCAAGGATGCCAAAAGTACCAAAGGGTGAACAGTTCCTGGGAGGCAAGCCCTTCCTCTAGGCGTGACCCAGGAAGAAGTGTCATATCCCGCCCACTCTGGTCCCACCACTGGATTTACTAAACTGCTGAATCCCTGAAGGAAGATGAAGCTGAGACGGCACACCACACTGCGATGTCAGACTGGAATCAGACACAAACTGGTAAGCGACAGTGGTGTCCTCAAGGTGATGACTGCGCCCAAATGTCAGGGTGAATAATTGCCCATGCACACCACAAGTGAGCTCACACCGGCTGCAAGCGGCTCAGAATCCCATAGCAGAAGCCGATGACCAAGGAAGCCGCACTGTGAAGTTTCTGATGTTGCGCCCACCGCGTGCCAATACACTAGGTGGAGACTGCAGCGTATGTATTACAGCCGAGATCTTTGCACAGAATAAAGTTTATAGTCTGTGTGTGCATGTGAATTGACAGTTACACCAATGTACTGGCAGTGTGCCAACTACTGGTGCCATGAACAGGTAAACTGTGCAGGTCACTGTAGCCGTCACTTTTCACCCCATGCGAGGGCTTCCCTAAACACTTCACCTCGCGGGGGACTTAAATAAGATAATTAACACGGAGTGCTTCCGCAGTTAACTGCCACTACACCACAACATCCAAAAGTTTGTCAATCTTGCATGCGAGACACCACTAGTGAACTTCACCTCGCGGGGACTTAATTCGGTTCACTCCCATGAATTGCTATCACAGGTAACTGTCACTGCGCCATAAAGTGGTATTAAGTCTCTCACCTTCGTGTGAATGTGATTCATTCACCTCAACAGCAGCACGATATGCGGCACAATCTTTTTAAAAAAAAATCTTTTTATTAAGCAGTTAGACAAACAATTAAATACTATCTGGATATATTCACAGCCATATATACAATCTCTCATTTCCAATACAATACATTTTATTCAACATTACTTGAAGACGTCCCTTCCGACTAAAATAATGGCTTTCCTTGAAGATTCTTCCTTTCATGATCGCCCTGGGGTTTAGTAGGTGTTCCATCCTCCCCACACCAGTTCCCATTTCTTTGGGCACCCCCTGATTTCATATACGGCTCGTTCAGCTTTCATAGCCCAGCCCATGTCTTTTTTCCATTCAGTAAAGGTTGGGGGAACCTGTGCCCCCCAGTGTTTGGCTATATTCTGTTTAGCAATCATTATACCCAGTGTTACCCATATTTGAGATTTCTGATTGAGATCTGTTGCCTCCAATATGTTAAGGAGACATAGTTTGGGCTTGGGCGGCAGTTTGGCCTCGCAGACATGTGATATTGCGCACATAACGTTTTCCCAGTATACAGTAATCTTTGGGCATTCCCATATGTTGTGGTTAAACGTGCCTGTGTGTCCACATTGGCGTTGGCATGTTGAGGCATCTATTCTTCCCATTTTGACTAATGTGTCTGTAGGGAGATAGGATCTATGGAGTAATTTGAATTGGATTAGTAGCAGTTTTGAGGATATGGCCACCTCCTTAGGAGGTCAGAGGGCCTTCTGCCAGTCCTTGTCTTCCAGTTCCCCAATGTCCCTTTGCCACCTCTCACAGAGACCCTGCATTGGATCTGGAGTATTGTTTACTATTTTTTGGTATGTCATGGAGATCGCACGGCGATCCACATAATCCCTGAGTAGTCTATCTTTAAGCGGGGAGGCTTCAGGGAGGGTACTCGCCAGGCTGAATAGCTGCCATTAAGTCATGTTTGAACTGTAGGATCTAAAGGTTTCGGTTATCGCCAGATTATAGTCACGTTGTAGGTCTGGGAATGAGATTACCCCTCCCCTAGTCTATAGATCGCCCACTTTGGAGATACCTATGAGATCCCACTTATCGAACCCATGGGATTGAGCGAGACGGCCTAGTTTTTCTGTTTCCCAAAGTGGAGTGCCTTGTGTTATTTTGTTATGCCAACCCATCCTTTTATGTACTTGATTCCAGAGTTGGATTGTTTGTGCTGTGGGCCCAGTAATTGTGATCCCTTTGGGTGTCGCGTATAGAGCTTGCAAGAAGCTCCCTGTGCCCAGGAGGAACCTGTCCATTCAATAGGCTGGTTCATTGTGTGCCCGGTGTACCTATTGGTTTACTACCACTAATTGTGATGCCCAGTAGTATGCCTGCATATACGGCAATGCAATACCCCTGTCATACCATCCCCACACAAATTTCTGCATTGCTATTCGGAGTGGTTTCCCATCCCAGAGCAGCGTTCGCACCTCTGAGTCAATGGATTGTAAGTAGGATTGTCGTAACGGAAATGGTGTATTCTGGAGAGCGTAGAGAAACCGGGGAAGCACCATCATTTTGAAAAGTGCCACGCGCCCTAACAATGACAGCAGAAAGGAGCGCCAATGACGGACATCGCTCTGTAGGGGTATCAATGGGGCTTGGAGGTTTTTGTCATAGAATCTGTCTGGGTCCGCCGTAACGAAGATGCCGAGGTATCGGAAGCCATCTTCGTCCACAGCGACTTTGCTTTCCGCCAGCAAAACCGGGGGTGGGCCATGCAAAACATATATCATAGATTTGGACCAGTTCATCGAGCAACCAGAATACTTACCGAAATTTGTGAAGATGTTCATTATCCTTGAAACTGAGTGACGCTGGGTTGCAATGTATAATAAAATATCATGTGCATGCAGTGATATGGAGTCCTCCCATTCTTCTGTCCAATGGAGACCCCGAATTAGTGGGTCTCCTCTGACCCAAGCCGCGAGTGGCTCGAGAACTAGGGCAAAAAGGAGCGGCAACAAAGGGCCGCCCTGCTGTGTCCCTCTTCCGAGGGGAAAGGCGAGCGAGTGCCGCCTCTTCACCACCACCTGTGCCAGGGGTTTTATGTAGAGAAGGTGGACCTAAGCATGGAATTGGGGCTGACCCCCATGCATTCCAATACTGCAAATAAGTATGGCCATTTAATAGTATCAAAGGCCATACGGGCATCCATGGAAAGCACTTCTGCATCTTCCCGAATGGTATCTTTCCTACCCATCACCCCACGCAGCAGACGCAGATTGAGGGCAGTACTGCTCCCAGGCATGAAAACGGATTGATCAGGGTGTACTATTTTGGTAATATGTTGAAGTAGCCTGGCTGCTAGTAGTTTGGCTAGTATTTTGGTTTCTGCATTGAGCAGGGAGATGGGACGGTATGAGGCGCATTCCTCTACCGGTTTGCCTGGTTTACAGATGATGACTATGGTGGCCAGTTGTTGGTCTTCTAGGTGCTCCCCCACCCCACCCCCCCACTCTCGAGGTACATTTGTAAGAGATATGGTGCCACTCGTGAGGCCGTGAGTTTGTATAGTTCAGTTGGGAGGCCATTCCCTTTCCCGACCAAATGCTGCGGATAGCCGAGGTTTCTTCCTCAGCCGTGAGGTCGCTATCCATGTGGGCCGAGCCCTCGGGGGAGAGTGTCGGGAGTCGCGTATCTTTAAAAAGATCTGCGGATTCTACAGCTGTAGCCACAGCAGCTGGGGAATATTTATGGGTATAATGCTCCGCAAAGGCTTCCGCAATATCCTGCGGGTCTCTCAGTGTCGTGGAGTGGAGTGTGCTAATCCACTTGTCAGCGCGCTCGCGTCTGTCTAGCTAAGCTAGTAGTTTTCCTGCTTTCTTGCCTATTTCGTATATTTTGTGGTGTATCGCTGACTGTTTCGCCCTAGCAACTTCCCATGTTTGCTCCCTATAATCTTGTTTTTGATGTTTAACACGTGCTTGGTTGTGTCTGTTGGATCATTTGGTAGTCTGGTTTCCACGTCTCATATATCCTTTTCAAGTGTCTCTAACGCCTTCCTTTTATCTTTTTTGTGGCCGACTATAAGGGAGAGTCCCTGTCCCCTGATCACTGTTTTATAGGCCTCCCGCAAGATCACTGGGGCTACCAGTGAGTTTTCATTGTCACTAAAATAGGAGTCCGTTGTCTGTATTAGCCCCCCCGTATTTGGGGGACTTGCAGGCACCATGGGTGTATGGATATGGGATGATGCCCGCTTTTTGTCTCTGCCACATAGCTGGCCCACACCTGGGAGTGGTCTGAGATCCCCCTTGCTAGGTAGCGCACTTCCTCAAAACAAGACACTCTATCTGCGAGGGTGAGAATGAGATCAATGCATGAAAGATTGTCTTGTGCCCCTGAGTAGAATGTGTAGTGTTGTGTTTGCGTATTTTGGGCATGCCAAACTTCCACGAGCCCAAGGGCTCCTAGGAAGTCTGTGAGTTGTGAATGACTTTGGTGCAGTTTTCTGGGGGGGTACATCGCATAATGTCATGTTAAAATCCCCTCCAATTATTAGTTCACCCTCTGGCACGTTGAGTAGAAATTTGCTCAAATCAGGCATTGCTATGTTGTGTAATGCCGGTGACATGTATACTGAGACAACATTAATGGGTTTCCATTCCCAATGTCCAGAAATTGCAGTGAATCTGCTTTGTTCCTCCATCCAGGTCTGTTCTATGATAAAGTGGAATAGCTTCCCGTGGAGAATGCCCACTCCCCTTGATCCGGTAGAAAAGCTGGAGTGTGACGCTAATTTATAACCCCATCTATCAAGGGCTCTGCAGGAGTTGCCCACTAGGTGCGTTTCCTGTAGGAGGACCACATCAGGCAGATGTCATTTCTTGTATTGCAATGCAAGCCTTCTCTTCAGTTTATCCCATTAACATTCCATGAAAGCAGCCTCAGTTTGGGGCTAGGTGTCATATTTTGCATGTCGAAGTCCTAGTGTGAGTGTTCCCTCCCCCACCCCTGGTGTATACTTATTTTTGTAGGGTTGTCTTGAAGGCAATATCTGAATTACAGTTTGTAACAAAGTTCCTCATCATGTCTTGCTGCAACGGATATAGTGCTTTACTAGGTGTATTGACTAGGAAGCCTGGCTGCCTTTCTTCACAAATCCATCTCTTACTTATTGAAAAAACTAAATACCTATTGGTTATTTCAATGTAAAACCCCTCTCTCCCTTCCTGCAAGACAGACTCAAAACTACCCGCCTCCCCAACAATGCAGAATGACTGTCGTTCCCCCCCCAGTTCAACATCAAGAGATGGTGTATCGGCTGCCCCCCACACCTCCATCCCTTAACAGCATAATATACCTTGCACAGTACCAATCAGGCTTAGCCAGTTCTGTGTGTATTCAGAGTCTCTGCTGTCCCTGTATAGTTTATTTTTTGTCTCATAGATTGGTAGGCCATTCCAAGTCCAGGTAGAAGCATCCACTGTCACCCCCTGGTGTGTCTTTTGTTGTTGCACCAGCATCTGGTTGCATATGTCAGTTTATGGGGGAGTCTGTGTATCTGATGCGACGTTGGGAAGGTTGTCGCTATTTGGATCTGGGCCTTTGTTGACCTGTTCTAAGTTCTTCTGCTTTTCCGTGGTCGGTTGTTGCCTCTTACTCCTCTGACGGAGCCTGTCACCCTTCGCCATCCATCAAGCCATGCCCACGTTTCCTCTGGAGTAGTGAAAAACCATACCTTTCCCTCTGCTTCCACACGTAGCTTCGCCGGGAAGAGCATTGAGTATTTCATGTCTTTGTCTCATAGGGCTCTTTTGACTTCCATAAAACTTCATCTCTTTTTCTGAACTTTTACCATGAAGTACAGGAAGAAGGTAATGGCATTGTTTTTGTATTTCAGTGGGGGCGCAATGCGAGCCGCTTGTAATATTACGAAAGTTGAAGATTCGGGACAGGAGTGGCCGTGGAGGAGCCCCATTCTCGATCAAGCTTCTTGGTACTTGGTGGGCTTGCTCCACTGAGAAATATTTTGAGAGGCCCGGGTTTGGAGGTATTTCAAGACTAGGGGGCTGATTCCGATTCGGGCCGGAAATCTCTCCGACCGAGCCAGATCCGGAGAGATTTCCGACCGAGTCGGACTCTTGCAGTCCGACCGAGCGAGTACGATGCGGCCGACTCGATTCGGTCGGACTCCCATTGAAGTCAATGGGAGCCGGTCGTACAACGCGTACACGGGCTCCCATTGACTGAATGGGTACGTCGCGAACAGGGGGGCCCCCTACAGTGGGTACGCGTCGGTGCGACTCGCACCGTACATGCATGTTTAGGGGGGACCCTTGGGCCTCCCCTGTGTGCGACCCGTGCGGCTACGCATGCAGGGGGGTCCGACACGGACCCCCGAAGTCCGGATCCGACAGCTCTTTGGAGCCGGATGCTACGAGTCGGTTGGGCTGTTCGAAGCGCGCATCGTACTTGCTCGGTCGGGAAACGTCTCCATTGCATGGTGCGAGCCGTGTCCGTACGAGTCGGTCGGAGCGGTTCGGACCCGGGAACAAGTCGGTCGGCGATTTCGCGTGCGCTCGCATCGTACTTGCTCGCTGGGACGAGTGTACGAATCGGTCGGGAAAAAGGCCTCCGAATCGGATCCGGTAAAGCCGAATCCGATTCGGAGCCCTACCGGCCGAGATCGGAATCGGCCCCCAGGTCTTCGACGGATAGATCTGCTGCTGGACCTTCTGCTCACTCTGGGACCCCAATAATCCTCACCTTATTGCGTCTCGATCTCCCCTCATAATCATCTAGTTTGGCTGCAAGTGTTTTACTGGTGTCTTGGAGTTCTTGTACTTGACGCTTGAGCGTATCAGTTTCTGTAGTGAGAGTCGTCATCATCTTCTCCACTTCCATGACTCTAGCGTTCATGTTTCTAAGGTCTGCCCTGACAAGTGATATTTCGGTGGATAGAGAGTCTATTCGAGTTTCGAGCAAGTTGTGTACTTTATTGAGGGCCAGCATAATGTCTTGGAGGGTTAATTCGCTCTTTGCAGGTGGAGTATGAGTGTCTGCCTGTGCGACTTCCTGGTCTGTGGTCCCTTCTTGGGATTTAGTCCATGCACATTTTTCAACTTTGTTTGGTGGGCACTTTGTGCCCCTTTCCCCCTGTCATTTTTGGCTGGGCAAGGCTGATTGGTGTTCCGGTAAGGCTGGATATCAATTGGGAAACTCACCGCCACCTGCCTGTGGGAAACAGCATTCCACGCCCCTGCCTATATTTCTAGGAGGACGGAGAGCCCCTCATCGCAATTACTGGGTGTGATATATTTGGTAAGCCTGGCCTGTGCTGTGGGGAAGTGTGTACACCTCACTCCAGTGGGTTCACCCCACTCTAAGTTAATAAAAAAAAAATCCCTGTTGTCTTCAGGGGCAGCACCCGGTGTTGCTGGTGGTTGTGCGTGTCCTCCTTACCATTCAGGACTCGCAGTTATTCCTGCTGGCAGTCCCCAGGCGGCTAAGATGTTGACTCGCACGCCTCTGGCAATAGCAGGCGCAAGGCCAATCCTCCAGGACCCAGCATGTGATCTCCGTTGGGTGCTGCCGGGCACCTCCCATCAACTGCCGTCTCCTTTCACAGCCTTCTGATGCAGGCCGCAGTGGCTCAGGCAGGATTAAAGCTGTGTTTTGGTGGAGTCGTCCGTAGTTGCTCCCCACCTCCTTTTCTTTTTCCGCTCGGGCAGCCGCAGTTTATCTCCATCACCACTCTTTGCTACGGCCGCGCCCGTCACCGTTTGGCCCAATCTTCTTTCACTGGGTGGTAGGGTCTATCACTCGCCACTTGAAGTTGGGCACTTTCGTCAGCTTATGCAGCTTGCCTGACGTGCCTTCTCTTCTTGCGCTGGGGCTCTGGAGCTTTCGTGCCGCTGGTACTGATGGCTTCGGTGATGGCTCTCATGCTACTCGGGTCCTGGCTTCGCCTTGCATTCAGGCCTCAGTCCGTTCTTTGGGTTGTCGGTTTCTTGGGACCTTTTGGGACTTCTATATAGTTCTACCTGGTGTCTGGCCCTTGTAGTAATGTTTTATTTAGTACCATGCCCGGATTAATGAACTGTTTCCAGGGATACGGGTTGGGGTTTACGGGTGCTTTTCAGATGTCGATCATTACACTCAGCAGCTGGCCACGCCCCATCCAGCACAATATTGATAGACTGCACAGCCAGATTCTGCCACACATTCACCACAGGAGCAGATCGATATGCAGCCAAGTCCTGACACTTTGCCACAGCCAGAACTGCCACACACAAACAGGGGTAAGGTTGTAGCTGCCCCCCCGCACATTTTGTTCAGTCTTCCAAAAATCGTTGCCAGTGTAGAAACAACAGAACAGTAATCTCTTGAGAAGGAAGTTTATTCGCCTCTTCCCAACCTCAATCCAATCCAACTGTTGCAACTGTCAAACAGTTACGACAATGGTCATTGAATGTTCCACAGATACAAAGATGCAGGGGAAGGGGAATGGATAAATACATATAATATAACATCATTTGGAAAGCCTATTGAATTGCAGGTACCAAATACACTTATTTTTAATAGCTGGTAAAACAAAGTACAATTTAATACAAGGAAATCACAACAGTTTCCCAGCAAGTACTGCTGTGTAAGCCAACAAAAAAGGTGTCATGGACATGGTCCAATTTCATCAATAAATCTTGTCCTCCCCCTGAACAGGGGGCATAATGGAGGGCCCCGCAGCCCCACTGGTGTAGGGGCCCCCAAGGGTTTCTTGTTTTGGAGGAAGCCCCCTCATGCCAGTGTGTGCCTTGCAGAATGTGTGCAGTGCATGGAATAAGCAATAGTTAAACGCTCAGGAAAGCCACTTTGCTTTCCCGGGCAGGGCCCTGCAGCGTGAGGGTGATGCGGCAACCGTTCAGGGGGTCCCCATTAAACCCATGACCAAACGAATATCTGTGTGATCTGGGAGACACAGTGGTTCCTCATCACATTCTGCAGAGGGGGGCATCATTTTGCGTTATGCCACTGCCCCTGAAAGAGCAATATGGAAAAAGCACAGCTCAAGAAGTTCTTTCTGTATGGTACATGAAGTAGAGAGTTTCAGCCCATTCACAATGTCATCGTCACGCACACATGAAAAGCAGAAAACAATGTATTAATGTTAAAACGTTTGTGCCTCTATAACTTTGTGTTGATGAAGATGTCCACAGTTTCAATGCTCTGCAGCATCTCATGTTTCTTCTCTTCAGGGTCGGACTGGCCCATAGGGAACTCAGGCAGTGCCTGATGGGCTGGTCTGACAGATGTGTGTGTGGGCGGATTTCTTGCAGTTCGTGGGCCTGTTTTATGGTCAGGTGGACTGGTTTTGACTGCTGATTTCCCTGATATTACCACAAACAATGCATGCAGAAAGCTCAAATGCATTCAGTCTCCCATTCCTTGTAAAATACCCATACAGCATTTCTTCTGAAGTTCAAAAGTGGCCTGATTTGTAAATGTGGGCAACTTTTTAAGCAGTTTGGTTTGCTAATGAGGGCCACTTTTATTTTGGTGCCGTGGCCTATTTTTTTTGTCCCAGTCCCACCCTGCTTCTCCTCACATGTCTGTCGCAACTAGTGGGGCACACTAAACTTCAGCAGTAGCATTCCTGAAAATCTGATAACAAACAAAATACACATAGCAGTGTTGCAAACCCAAGTCAAGCATTCTTTTTTCTTTTTCAGGCTGCCGATTACTATTGGTCGCAGTCCTGAGCATCCATCACTGACAGGTACAACTCATGTGCACGCTAACAGACAGTGTCGGATCCGACAGGGTCTCTCTGAACCAGGCTTTCAGCATTTATTAGGGGGGGTTGGACACCCCACAAACCACTTATGAAGCTTCGTCCCTGGAAGGAGCTTTAACAGCCAGTTGTTGTGACTCACATTTTCTCGTGCAAGACCAGAGATTAGGGCCGGCTACATTGTTTATGAAGAAAATGTGTGCATGCCAAGCCTACCTTGCTTCCGCTAAACACCTCACTGCTAATAGTTTGTTTTTTTGCAGTTTTATATAGCCCGAACTTGACCCGAAGGTATTGGAGCGCTTTACATGAGCACCAGTTACGTTACACAAGGACACATTCATTTTTGGTAGGCACGGGGAGATTGAGTGATTTGCCCAAAATCACAGGAGGGGGCTTATTTACAAGCCCCTTGCACAGCCGGTGCGTCTCTTTTTATAAGGGAAAAAGTGGCGCACCCGCAACGCAAGGAGCTTGTAAATAAGCCTCAGGATGTTGAGCCAATGTTAAGACTGGAACCTGGGGGCATATTCACAAGGAAAGTGGCGAAGCATGTCGTTAATCCAAGAAGGCTAACGACACGCTCCGTCACTCAGAGACATCTTAAGGATTTTGGGGGCCCTGGGAAAACGTTTTTTGGGGGCCCCTGTTCAGAACAGCTTTGAGTTTATGATTCCATTTCAGCTCTTTCATACCATCTTTAGCCAGGTTACTGGCGGTGCACAGGCACTCTGGTCCAAATTCTAAATGTATTAAACATCTAATTTTCAGGGATAGTGACGTGTGTTTTCAGTGTTGTAACACAGCAGCAGCTTACTAATTTTACTGCAGATAATTTCCGTGACATCCTCCTAATCCTCATATGTGAGGTCCTGTTTTGATCTAAAAGAAACTCTTTTTATGGATGTTACATGAAACATAAACACATTTCTCTGCAAAATGTCTGTAATAGACTCTCACACATCAATCACATTAAAAGTAAATTAAAGAAAACTGGTATTTAAAATATTTAAAACAATCTGTTAAAGAATTATGCAAGGTCATCAGGGCAAGAACAGAGCTGTCTCTATCAGGGGCCCCTTAAAGGCTGATGCCCTGGGCCAGAGCCCACTTTGCCCATGCCTTAAAATGTCTCTACCGTCACTTTAGAAACGCAGAACTGCACCATATTTACAAGAATATGGTTCAGCCCTGCGTTTCCCCCTGCACTAGCACTAAATTTAGCTGACTAGTGCCAACGCAGGCACCCTTGCACCATAGTGCAAGGGTGGCTGCGTTGAGGGGGGTGATTGTTTATGTGCAGGAAGGTGTCCCTTCCTGCACATAAACAATCTGAAATGGTGATTTGAAACTTTCTTTGTGTGCCTAATGCAGCACACATAGAAGTTGCAAAAAGTCATTTTTTTTAAATGATTGTTTATGTGCAGGAAGGGACATCTTCCTGCACATAAACAATGAAACGCGTTTGGTGTTTCCATGTGTGCTGCACAATGCATCACACATGTAAACAGCAAAAACAAGGTGAAAATAAGCATTTCTCCTCGTTTCGCCAGAGTAAGACCATATTTTCCCTGGTCTTAATTTTGGTGCTGCCCCATATTAACGCCACCCTTGTAAATATGGGGCAGTGTCAAAATCAATGGGTGTTGCGGTGGAATGCCCACAGCAACACCCATTGCCCTCCCCTTTAGTGTGAAAGGGTGCCTTATTTACAAGGCATCGTTAAGCCACGTTAGGTGGCTTAAAACTGCCTTGTAAATAAGGCGAAGCCCGTATTGCCATCACGTCTTTAAAAGTGACGTTATGTTGGCGATAGAGGCTTGTAAATATGCCCCCTGGTTCCTTAGCTTCAAAGTTTGCAGCTTTGGCCGTTACACCACATCCTCTCCCCTTAATAATTAATGATTAATGTTCACAGAGCTGTCCTACTGTACTAGTTAATTAATGAACTCAAGCTAGCAGTTTCTATCCACTGTGATCTCTCGCCAGTTTACACCAGCAAATGGACTTGGGTTTCCATCCGTTTGTTCCAGGGTACACACTCAAAAGATTTGTGAATTGAAGATTTAGAATAATTGTCATGCTAAGTATTGCCACAATTTGAAGAGTCTGTTTATGTCTATGAAATCATGTACTGCTTTTCTCAGTCAGGTATTGCTGCCATGCTTCGTGGTTTAGAAATCACTAACAATTATTACGCTTCAAGAGACATTCTCCGAAGCTGATATTATAGTGTTTAACAGTTTGACTAAGCAGCAGAATCAGGCCTTATGGTAGGTACCAATGTAAGTGGTCGCAAGATAAATTTTTTGCTACTTGGAATAAAAGAGCCCCGAACAATACAATTCTGTCCTGGCTCATAAGATTATTGCTCAGTAGATTGAAACCAGCATTTAAGGAAGGAGGAAGAGGCGTTACAGAGCCCCTTTCAGGTGGAATCTGCAAAAGGTACACAGCATCTGTTTAGATCAAGTAGGCACTTCGACGTGCAACGTGAAGGGTATTACAGTACTACTGAGAGGGATGCATTACATCCCACAGTGATGCAGAGCAAGTTTTACAAAATTGGCACGATGAGAACGTTGGGGGTGTAGGGTGTTAACGTGACCAATGAGAGTCATTCTTTGACAGGCAACAACACCTGCAGAAATCAGTCATCGACACTTTTTAGGATGGAACATAGGCAGTATCTGGAAAATGAAATGCATAGGCAAGAAGGCATTCACCGGTCACTGATGGATGGCATGAACGTGTAGAGAAGAGACTGAAGGCTGGGTCCAGGAAATCTGTCTGTACAGGAAATGTTTCTTAATACCAGGGGCGGATTGCACAAAGGACCATGAGGGCACAATGGACGTGTGAGCCCTCCATGTGCATCCACAGTGCACTTTGGTATTATAGAAGAGGCTATGGACACTTGTGCGGCCTCTTCTGTAATAATGATAGAGCTGGTACACGTAGCACCAGCGCTATCTTGAGAGGGCATTTCCTCATTTGCATGTCTTAGAGGAAGGGTGCACCAGTGGCGTATTATGGACTTGGACAAAAAGGCAAAGAAGTCAACAAGAGGTGCACTAAAAGTGCACCTCAAAAAGGTGGCACACTGTCAGTTCACCCCCTGTGGGCAGCACTGTGGAGCCCCAGCCAGTCTCTCCCATCTGTACAGTGAAACATGGAGCGGCCGATTAAAGCAATCACTCTGTACATCATTAATGCCAAGTTTACAGTTGGCCTGAGGGCAACACATTCATTGTGATTGGGTGCAATGCTCATGCGTGCACCTGTTGCACTTATTTAAAGGTGTGCCGTGGTGCAAACATGAACAGTGCATCCAATGTAGAATACTTGTTACCACAGTGAATATGGCCACTTCCCTCAACAGGTATCATGTAGAGAAGGGATGGTGAGGTGTTAGTTCCTGTTGTTGAACAATTTAACTAGTACTTGGATAACCCTGACCCAGTCTTTCCCCTGACCCTAATGGCAATCCACAAAAGATCCCTTCTTGTCTGACATTCGAGATTAGAATCTCTGGACAGATCAAGGGCTCCTAGAAAAGCCACATCACAAAACCGAAATTCAAGAGATGTAATATTAGAACATTGGAATTGAATACAATGGAGTGCTCCGTGCTTCTACGGGCCGGTAAAAGACCACAGAGCAACATTCCAATGTTGCTTTTGGTCACAATTGTTGCTGTGAACAAAGGACTCGCGGACCCCGAGGGGATTTAAACCCCCTCGGGCTCCGAGAGACCTTTTTTTTATTTGTTAAAACATTCTGCCCTCTAGTGTCAGAATGTTCTAATAGCCTTATGGCCCTTCGTAGCTGGGTTATAATGGCCATTAAAGTCCCGCTCCCTTGTTAACTGGCCCTCGTATTCGGCTCGGGCCTGTAACGCTGGAGCGGGCCTTTAATGGCTGGTATGGCCCACTACGGCGGCTATAGGGCTATAAAACAGACTTCAGAAAGATAACTGCTTGGTACCGATGATTAAGGTGACTACCTTCCTTCAGATCATTAGCGACATTGTTTCCAGTCATAAACATTTGTATGATAACTTAATAATTACTGGGTGTTGTAGTTTTGTTTAGCTTCCATGGAACTAATTACATGAAATCCTTGATTTTTAGTTGAAACATTCAAGATTAGAGAAAGAGTACATGATGTCTTTGAGTGAGGTGGTCATCCTACACAAGGACTGATTTAGAGTGTGGCACACAGGGTACTCTGTCGCAAACACCATGGAGTACCCTGATTGCCAAACTGACAACCCACCCACCTCATTTAGAGTCAAACGGATGATCAGTATTCCATAAACGGAGCACCCGTTGGCTTGACC
The DNA here is from genome assembly GCA_963921515.1 of Calotriton arnoldi. Lineage (NCBI taxonomy): Eukaryota > Metazoa > Chordata > Amphibia > Caudata > Salamandridae > Calotriton > Calotriton arnoldi. The sequence continues at coordinate 130,759 of CAWUFW010017843.1, forward strand.
TGACAGAGTAGGGGCCATCGGAGAAAAGACTTTACAGCGTGCACCATATTTATGGTGCATGGTTGTGAAAAAATGCCTTCTTTCTGCTTGATTGCCCCCACTTTTTTGCTGAACTGCTGATGTACTTTGACTGAGTGTGCCCTGGGCTCCTGCCAACCAGGTACCCAGAGCCTATGTTCTTTCCCTAAAACTGCATTGAAGACCAAACCCAATTGGCACTCTCTGGCCACAGGTCAGTCCCTGGTAAATGGTACCAAAAAGTACCCAGGGCACTGTGACCAGGGAAGGCCTCTAAGGGCTGCAGCACTTATTGTGCCACCCTTAGAGGCCCTGTACCTTTACACTCACACACTGCCTTTGCAGACTGCGTGTTTTGGTGTAGAACAAAGTGAAGAGTCGACATGGCACACATTCCTGTGTGCCATGCTTACAACCCACTGCCCTGGCATAGATGAGTCACCCCTCTAGCTGGGTGCACTATACCAGTGGTGAGGGTACAGGTGCATGAGCCCTGTACCCCTACAGCGTCTAATTCAATTCTTAGACATTATAAGTGCAGTGCTGCCATTAAGAGTATATGGTGCTGGGAGTTTGTCATTGCAAACTTCACAGTACCATAATGGCTGCACTGAAAACTGAGAAGTTTGGTTTCAGACTTCTCAGCACATTAAACCCACACTGATGCCAGTGTCGGATTTAATGAAAAATGCACACAGAGGGCATCTTAGAGATGCCCCCTGAAAAACGACCTACCACTAGTGTCCAGGCTGAGTGGCTGCTTTCAGCTGCCACCACCAGACATGTTTCTGGACCCCTGGGTCGAGAGCCTGCTGCTCTCGGGGGCCTGAAACAATGCACATCCTGGGACGAGATGCCAAGCCTCCCCCCCAGGATGGGCAGGGTCCATGAAGGGGAAGCTTCAAACGCTTGCTGCCTTTGTGAGCTTCCCCAGGCCTTTTTCTGCTTCCAGCAACTGGTCACCACAGGTTCTGACCCTCACTTTGGGTGGGAGAACCGTCGGGAAAACCAAGTGAGGAAAGGAGGTGTGCCCACCTCTGCCAACCCCACCCCTCAGGTGGGGGAGGCGAGGTGAAGCACAACTCTCAGTCCCCACCATCTTGCAGATGGGGGGACCCAGCCAACCAGAGTGAGGCATATGCCCCCCTCTCGGTGGAGGGTGGCATAATAGGGGGTGTACCCACCCCAAGGAATGGACCCATTGGTCCCAACCTTTTACTTTCCTGTAATGCCCCTAAATCTAGTATTTAGGGGCACCCCTGAACCTTGCCTCCTCAGACAAGAAACCACAAGAAGAAAAGAAGAAGAAGGACCGAACAGCCGTGCCGAAGCTAAGAAGAGGACGCCCACTGACTTGGCCCGAGCGCTAGAAGTCTGTCCCCACCTCGAACCTGCAGAAGTGAAACAAACTCAGGTATGTCATGCAGCCAGCAACCTCAAGAACCTCAAGGACCTGCCCTGCCTTCAAAAGAAAAGACTTTGTCTCCCGTGAACACCAGATTTGTTCACCCACAGACTCCAGCTCCGGCAAAGTCCGCGAGTCTGCACCACTTTGCACCTGCCGCCCACGGCGCAAGTTCGAGTGGCCCAACACCACGAGGAGACCTCCCCGGCAATCCTGACCTGAGATCCGGTGACCCCTGACCTGCCTCAACCCTCCAGCCGATGCCTGCAGCCTCAAACCGGAAGGTCCCCCCAACTACGACCAGGAGCTGGTAACAAGATCCAACCCTAAAAGACACCCCTGCACCCGACGCCCCACAGCCTTGGGTGGCACAACCGCCGGTGTCTAACCAACCCCCAGCAACTCAACTTACCTCTCCAAGTGGTGGTCGCACCCAGAAGACCTTCGTCTCCGAGCCTGCAGTGTGTTTGCAAACCGGAGACTCCCCATTGAAAGTAACAGGGCACCCGACGACAAACCAGCACCCTGCACCCGGCCGCCCTAGTGCCGCTGCGGGTGCACTTTTTGTGCTAACTTGAAACCTCATTTGCCCTGAGCTTAAGTCCAGGAGATTTGCTCCCACAACACAGTGGCCTGCTCGTAAGCAGCCACCAACCGGAGGCCCCCTATCCCCTATTGGATAACATTGGGCCTCAGAACTCTGCACCTGGCCGCCCTACTGCCGCTGAGGGTGTAACAAGAGTGCATCTTTGACCCTGGGGGACCCCTGAGTCTAACCCCAGAAATAAAACTCCCATAACAAAGTACTTACCTGTTAACCGATAACACTCTTTCCTCCCATAGGATAACATTGACTGTTTTTCTATGAAAAGTTTTTAAGTGTGGAGTTGGAAAATCTATGAAAGTCTTTAAAACTGTAACCAAGTAACAAAAACGCTTTTACTTACCTGTTTACAGGAAATGTCCCAGTGTTGTATCCAGGTATACTACACTGTGTAAGAAAAGTAAGCTGTAAAGTAATCTACTTGACATTCCATTGAAAAGTCAATACAAAGTATATGTACAATATTTCAAAGCATTGCATTACTTGTAGTTCTACTGTAATCAAACCAAAGTATATATACAACTGCAATTCAAACTTTATTATTACTATACTTCAAACTCTACTTACTGAAAAGTATAAATCACTTACCTGTGCCAGACTTGCTTGGTTCTAGAAAATAAAATAACTAAAAGAATACTTTTATACAAGCAACATTGGTCTGAGTTCAGTCTTTGAGTGTGTGACAATCATTTGCTTATTGAGTGTGTACAACAAATGCTTAACACTACCCTCTGATAAAGCCTTACTACTCACCCACTCTATCACAAATAGGGAGTAAGGTGCTATCTACTTTTACCTCTGCTTACCTTTGGGATTCCACTGGACTCTGTGCACACTATACCTCACTTTGGTATAGTATATACAGAGCCAGCTTCCTACATTGGTGGATCAGCGGTGGGATATACAACTTTGCATTTGTTGGACTAACTTGGTTACAACCTGATCACACGACAGAACTCTTAAATTGTCTTTAGATTTCTGATTTTTGAATTGACAAATTTTTCCAAATTACTAAAAGTCTTGTTAGGGCCTTGGTTATGTTCCTTTAGAATTTTAGAAAAATAAAAATTCACTTTAGCTAGGGATAAGAGGGGTTAGAAGTTTTTTTTAACAATGTCTCTTAACAAGAACCCAGCTGTTAGTGAAGATAACCACAATGGCATAGAGGACCAGGTTGAGGAGCTCGACCTCACCCCTTACCTCCACTTGTCTTTCAAGGAGGTAAGGTCCCTATGCAAAATTAAAAACATAACCATGGGGTCCCATCCCACCAAACAAAAGCTCCAGGAGCTGTTGGCTGGGTATGCTAAGGACCATCCCTCTGAGAATGGTGAAGATATCTCAGATGTGGAAGAAGACGGAGGGGCTAAGGAGATTGACCAACCCCCCACTTCATAGGGAGAGAAGGGCCCCAGTCGCCCTGGATCCAAGAATAAACCTCTCAGTACCTAGAGTCCACACCGGTGGACCAGGTACTACTGAGGACATTGAGGACAGCCTCAATGAGGAGGACGACCTGCTAGCCAGGTTGACCAAAAGATTGGATCTAGAGACCAGACTCCTGGCTCTAGAGAAAGAGAGGGCAGAGATGGGCCTAGTACCCATCAATGGTGGCAGCAATTTACTTAATAAGTATAAAGAGCAATCTTATGATCCTAAAGTCCCCAAAGGGATTCTCCCTAAATATGAAGAGAGTGATCATATCAAAAAATGGTTCACAGCATTTGAGAGGGCCTGTGAAATGAGAAAAGTGAAGAAGTCACACTGGGGGGCACTCCTTTGGGAACTGTTCACTGGTAACTGCAGAGACTGACTCCTGATCCTTTCAGGGGCAGATACTGGGTCTTATGACCTTATGACCTCATGAAGAGAATTCTGATTGAGGGATTTGGACTCACAACTGAGGAATACAGAATTAGATTTAGGGGGGCTCACAAAACCCAAAACCAATCCTGGATTGACTTTGTTGACTACTCAGTTAAGACACTAGATGGTTGGTTAACTGGACACAATGTGCATGATTTCAATGGACTTTACAATTTGTTTATGAAAGAACATATTTAAGTAATTGCACTAATGAAAAGTTACATCAGCATTTGGTAGACCTAGTTCTAATTTCTCCTCAAGAATTGGGAAAGAAGGCAGACCATTGGGTCAAGACAAGGGTGACAAAAACAACCACTGGGGGTGACCAAAAGAAAGGGGTTACAAAACCTCCCCAGGGGAAAGGTGGTGAGAATCCCCAAGATAAAAAGCCCAAGTCTTCAAAAGGGCCCCAAAAACCTGCACAGTGGGGTGGGTCCTAAAACTCTTCCCAATCCACTAATAAGTACAGGCAAAAGAACTTTGATCCGGCAAAGGCCTGGTGTAACAACTGTAAGAAGTTGGGACACTTAACTGGAGATGCTACTTGTCCTAACAAGAAGCCCCCTAGTTCTACTACAGCTACTCCTGGTGGAGCCAGTCTCCAGATGGGATCAGCAGTGTGCCAGGAGCAAATCGGGTTGCACTCTGAAGCAGTTCTAGTCACAGAAGGGGAAGTTGAGTTTGCCGATTTAGCTGTGTGGCCACCCAACCTAAAGAAATACTTACAATACCCTTGGATCAATGGGACTAGAATAGAAGCCCTGAGGGATACAGGTGCCAGTGTCACTATGATGAGAGATACACTGGTTTCCCCAGAGCAATACTTGATTGGGAGAACATACCCAGTCACCAATGCTGACAGTGTTACCACTAACCATGAAATGGCTATGATGACATTAGACTGGGGGGGGGGGTTATCGACCTGAAACTGGTAGTGGTCTCTCCAAAGCTTCCAGCTGCATGTCTGCTTGGTAATGACCTGGAAACCTCAGCATGGGCGGAGGTAGAATTGAAAACCCATGCAGTAATGCTGGACATCCCTGAGATGGTGTGTGTAAAAACAAGAGCACAGAGCAGAACACATGGTGAAAAAGTAATGTTGGAGCCTGAAAGTATGGCCCAACCTTCCAAGAGACAAGGTAAGAAGACTGGGAAGCCACCTTCTGTACAGCAAGAGGATCAGGACACCTCTCCACAGGGAGAGGACTTGGACACCCCAGAGGGAACTGAACCCATGGAGCATGACCCTTACCAGGTTGAACACTTGGGCCCAGGGGGACCCTCTAGGGAAGAGCTGTGCGTTGGACAGCAGGACTGTCCAACTCTTGAAAGCCTGAGGCAGCAAGCTGCTACCCAGGAAAAGGGAGATGTCAGTGGTTTATTGGGAGGAGGGGCTACTGTACACTGAGGCCAAAGACCCCAACCCTGAAGCCACTAGGAGAGTGGCAGTGCCTCAGAAGTACAGGGAGTTTGCATTAACTTTAGATCATGACATCCCCCTAGCTGGACATCTGGGCCAAACCAAAACTGGGAAAGGCTAGTTAGCCATGTTTACTGGCCCCATATGTCTCAGAAAGTAAAGGAGTTTGTCAGCTCTTGTGTCACCTGTCAAGCCAGTGGGAAAACAGGTGGACACCTAAAGGCCCCCTTGATTCCACTACCAGTGATTGGGTTCCTATTGAAAGGGTAGGTGTGGACATAATGGGTCCACTTGAACCTTCCACAGCATCAGGAAATAAGTTTATTCTAGTGGTAGTGGATCATGCCACTAGGTATCCTGAAGCAAGTCCCCTTAGGACTACTACAGCTCCTGCAGTAGCCAAGGCCCTCATTAGTGTCTTCACAAGGGTAGGGTTTCCTAAGGAGGTGGTTTCAGACAGAGGTTCCAACTTCATGTCTGCTTACCTAAAACACATGTGGAAAGACTGTGGAGTGCAGTACAAGTTTACTACACCCTATCACCCACAAACCAATGGTCTTATTGAGAGGTCCAACAAGACATTGAAAGGCATGATTATGGGGCTCCCTGAAAAACTCAAAAGGAAATGAGATGTCCTACAGAGAGGTGCCTCAGAAGGGAGTAGGGTTTTCCCCCTTTGAACTTCTGCTTGGCCATCCTGTCAGGGGACCACTCTGTCTTGTGAGAGAGGGTTGGGAGAAGCCTCTCCACGAACCAAGACAAGACATTGTGGACTATGTACTAGGCCTAAGGTCCAGAATGGCTGAGTACATGGAAAAGGCATCCAAGAATATTGAGGCCAGCCAGGAGCTTCAGAAGCACTGGTATGACCAAATAGCTGCACTGGTAGAATTTCAACCAGGGCAAAAGGTGTGGGTTTTGGAGCCAGTGGCATCAAGGGCTCTCCAGGACAGGTGGAGTGACCCTTACCCCATCTTAGAGAAGAAAAGTGAGGTCACCTACTTGGTTGACCTGGGCACAAGCAGGACACCCAAAAGGGTGATCCATGTGAACCGCCTTAAGCTTTTCCATGACAGGGCTGACATCACCATGCTGATGGTGACTGAGGAGGATCAGGAGACAGAGAGTAAACCTGTCCCTGACCTCCTCTCATACAGCCCCAAAGATGAGTCAGTGGATAGAGTTGTCATTTCAGACACCCTCACTGCCCAACAGCAGACTGATTGCAAGCAAGTCTTGCAGCAGTATGCTAAGCTCTTTTCCTTGACCCCTGGACATACAAACTGGGTACCCATGATGTGGACACTGGTGACAGTGCACCTGTCAAGAACAAAATCTATCGACAGTCTTACCAAGTCAAGGAAAGCATCAGAGCTGAAGTCAGCAAGATTCTGGAGTTGGGGGTTATTGAACCCTCTGAGAGTCCCTGGGCCAGCCCAGTGGTTCTAGTCCCCAAACCTCACCCACAGGGTGGAAAGAGAGAAATGAGGTTCTGTGAGGACAATAGGGGGCTCAACTCTGTCACCAAGACAGATGCTCACCCTATCCCAAGAGCAGATGAGTTGATAGATAAATTGGGTGCAGCCAAATTTCTAAGTACCTTTGACTTAACTGCAGGGTACTGGCAGATTGGCACGGCACCAGGAGCAAAAGAAAAGACAGCATTCTCCACACCTGATGGGCATTATCAGTTTACTGTTATGCCCTTTGGTTTAAAGTATGCCCCTGCCACCTTCCAAAGGTTGGTAAACCAAGTCCTGGCTGGATTGGAGTCCTTTAGTGAAGCTTATCTAGATGATATTGCTGTTTTTAGTTCCACCTGGCAGGATCACCTGATCTACCTTGGGAAGGTTTTAAAAGCCCTGCAAACTGCAGGCCTAACTATTAAGGCATCCAAATGCCAGATAGGGCAGGGAACTGTGGGATACTTGGGCCAACTTGTTGGTAGAGGCCAAGTGCAACCCTTACAGCCCAAGATCCAGGCCATCCTGGACTGGGCAGCTCCAACAACCCAGACCCAAGTCACGGCATTCCATGGCTTGACTGGGTACTACAGGAGGTTTGTGAAAGGATATGGTTCCATTGTGACTCCCCTCACAGAACTTACCTCCAAGAAGATGCCCAAAAAGGTAAACTGGGCAGTTAGCTGTCAAAAGGCTTTTGACACCCTGAAAGAAGCAATGTGCTCAGCATCAATTCTCAAAGCTCCAGACTCTGCCAAGCAGTTCATTGTGCAGACTGATGCCTCTGAGCCAGGGATAAGAGTGGTACTATCCCAGACCAATGATGAAGGCCAAGACAAACCTGTTGCTTTTATAAGCAGAAGGCTTCTCCCCAGGGAGCAGCGTTGGAGTGCCATTGAGAGGGAGGCCTTTGCTGTGGTTTGGACCCTGAAGAAGCTGAGACCATACAGGTTTGGTACTCACTTCCTAGTTCAAACTGATCACAGACCTCTCAAGTGGCTAATGCAGATGAAAGGTGAAAATCCTAAACTGTTGAGGTGGTCCATCTCCCTACAGGAAATGAACTTTGTAGTTAAACACAGACCTGGGACTGACCATGCCAATGCAGATGGACTTTCCAGGTTCTTCCACTTAGAAAATGAAGACTCTCCAGGGAAATGTTAGTCTCATCCTCTTTCGTTTGGGGCGGGGCGGGTTGTGTGAGAAAGTGCCCTCTTTCTTCATGGTTGCCCCCACTTTTTTGCTGAACTGCTGATGTATTTTGAGTGAGTGTGCCCTGGGCTCCTGCCAACCAGGTACATAGGGCCTATGTTCTTTCCCTAAAACTGCATTGAACACCAAACCCAATTAGCACTCTCTGGCCACAGGTCAGTCCCTGGCAAATGGTACCAAAAAGTACCCAGGGCACTGTGACCAGGGAAGGCCTCTAAGGGCTGCAGCACTTATTGCGCCACCCTTAGAGGCCCTGTACCTTTACACTCACACACTGCCTTTGCAGGCTGTGTGTTTTGGTGCAGAACAAAGTGAAGAGTCAACATGCGCCGAAATTCAAGAGATGTAAGGAATATTAGAACATTGGAATTGAATACAATGGAGTGCTCCGTGCTTCTATGGGCCGCTAAAAGCTCGCAGAGCAACATTCCAATGTTGCTTTTGTTCACAGCTGCTGCTGTGAACAAAGGACTCTCGTAGCCCGAAGGGATTTAAACCCCCTAGGGCTCCGAGAGGCCTTTTTTTTATTTGTTAGAACATTCTGCCCTCTAGTGGCAGAATGTTCTAATAGACTTATGGCCCTTCGTAGCTGGGCTATACCGACCATTAAAGTCCCGCTCCCTTGTTAAAGGCCATCGCCTTCGGCACAGGCCTGTAACGCTGGAGCGGGCCTTTAATGGCTGGTATGGCCCGCTACGGCGGCTATAAGGCTATAAAACAGACAGCAGAAAGATAACTGCTTGGCACCGATGATTAAGGTGACTACCTTCCTTCAGATCATTAGCGACACTGTTTCCAGTCATAAACATTTGTGTGATAACTTAATAATTACTGGGTGTTGTAGTTTTGTTTAGCTTCCATGGAACTAATTACATGAAATCCTTGATTTTTAGGTGAAACATTCAAGATTAGAGAAAGAGTACATAATGTCTTTGAGTGAGGTGGTCATCCTACACAAGGACTGATTTAGAGTGTGGCAGACAGGGTGCTCTGTCGCAAACACCATGGAGTACCCTGATTGCCAAACTGACAACCAACCCACCTCATTTAGAGTCAAACGGATGATCAGTATTCCATCAACGGAGCACCCGTTGGCTTGACCTGACAGAGTAGGGGCCATCGGAGAAAAGACTTTACAGCGTGCACCATATCTATGGTGCATGGTTGTGAAAAAATGCCTTCTTTCTGCATGATTGCCCCCACTTTTTTGCTGAACTGCTGATGTACTTTGACTGAGTGTGCCCTGGGCTCCTGCCAACCAGGTACCCAGGGCCTATGTTCTTTCCCTAAAACTGCATTGAAGACCAAACCCAATTGGCACTCTCTGGCCACAGGTCAGACCCTGGTAAATGGTACCAACAAGTACCCAGGGCACTGTGACCAGGGAAGGCCTCTAAGGGCTGCAGCACTTATTGTGCCACCTTTAGAGGCCCTGTACCTTTACACTCACACACTGCCTTTGCAGACTGCGTGTTTTGGTGTAGAACAAAGTGAAGAGTCGACATGGCACACATCCCTGTGTGCCATGCTTACAACCCACTGCCCTGGCATAGATCAGTCACCCCTCTAGCTGGGTGCACTATACCAGTGGTGAGGGTACAGGTGCATGAGCCCTGTACCCCTACAGTGTCTAAGTCAATTCTTAGACATTATACGTGCAGTGCTGCCATTAAGAGTATTTGTTGCTGGGAGTTTGTCATTACGAACTCCACAGTACCATAATGGCTGCACTGAAAACTGAGAAGTTTGGTATCAAACTTCTCAGCACATTAAACCCACACTGATGCCAGAGTGGGATTTAATGAAAAATTCACACAGAGGGCATCTTAGAGAAGCCCCTTGAAAAACGACCTACCACTAGTGTCCAGGCTGAGTGGCTGCTTTCAGGTGCCACCACCAGACATGTTTCTGGACCCATGGGTCGAGAGCCTGCTGCTCTTGGAGGACTGAAACAATGCACATCCTGGGACGAGGTGCCAAGCCTCCTCCCACAGGATGGGCAGGGTCCACGAAGGGGAAGCTTCAAAGGCTTGCCGCCTTTGTGAGCTTCCCCAGGCCATTTGCTACTTCCAGCAACTGGTCACCACCGGTTCTGACCCCCACTTTGGGCGTGAGAACCAGCGGGAAAACCAAGTGAGGAAGGGAGGTGTGCCCACCTCTTCCAACCCCACTCCTCAGGTGGGGGAGGTGAAGTGAAGCACAACTCGCAATCCCCGCCATCTTGCAGATAGGAGGACCTAGCCAGCCAGAGTGAGCAATATGCCCCCCTCCCACTGGAGGGTGGCATAATAGGGGGTGTACCCACCCCAAGAAAGGGACCCATTGCTCCCAACCTTTTACTTACCTGTAATGCCCCTAAATCTATTATTTCGGGGCACCCCTGAACCTTGCCTCCTCAGACAAGAAACCACAAGAAGAAAAGAAGAAGATTGACCGAACAGCCGTGCCGAAGCTAAGAAAAGGAGGACGCCCACTGACTTGGCCCCAGCCCTAGTGGCCTGTCCCCACCTCGAACTGGCAGAAGCAAAACTCTGGTGTGTCCTGCAGCCAGCAACCTCAAGAACCCCGAGGACCTGCCCTGCCTTCAAAAGAAAAGACTTTGTCTCCCCTGAACACCGGATTTGTTCACCCACAGACTCCAGCTCCGGCAAAGTCCGCGAGTCTGCACCACTCTGCACCTGCCGCCCACGGCCGAGTTCGAGTGGCCGAACATCACGAGGAGGTCTCCCTGGCAATCCTGACCCGAGATCCGGTGACCCCTGACCTGCCTCAAACCGGAAGGTCCCCCCAACCGCGACCAGGAGCTGGTAAGAAGATCCGAGCCTAAAAGACACCCCTGCACCCGACGCCCCACGGCCTTGGGTGGCCCAACTGACAGTGTCTAACCAACCCTTAGCATCCCAACTTACCTCTCCAAGTGGTGGTCGCACCCAGAAGACCTTCGTCCCCAAGCCTGCAGTGTGTTTGCAAACCGGAGACTCCCCATTGAAAGTAACAGGGCACCCGACAACAAACCAGCATCCTGCACCCGGCAGCCCTAGTGCCGCTGAGGGTGCACTTTTTGTGCTAACTTATACCCCCATTTGCCCTGAGCTTAAGTCCTGGAGCTTTGCTCCAACAACCCAGAGGCCTGCTCGTAAGCAGCCACCAACCAGAGGCCCCTATCCCCCTTTGGATAACATTGGGCCTCAGCACTCTGCACCCGGCCGCCCTAGTGCTGCTGAGGGTGTAACAAGACTGCATCCTTGACCCTGGGGGGCCCCTGAGTCTAACCCCAGAAACCCAACTCCCTCAACAAAATACTTACCTGTTAACCGATAACACTATTTCCTACCATTGGATAACATTGACTGTTTTTCTATGAAAAGTTTTTAAGTGTGGTGTTGGAAAATCTATGAAAGTCTTTAAAACTGTAACCAAATAACAAAAACGCTTTTACTTACCTGTTTACAGGAAATGTTCCAGTGTAGTATCCAGCAGTAGCGGTCGGTGGTGGGCGTGCCGCCGGGCGCTGACGTGGGGCAAGGGTGGGGCAGGGTGGGGGGTAGTAAACTACGGATTACGGCGGATTACAGGTAAGTAAACATATAAATAAATAAAACGAATTTCGTTTCTCGCGCTGCATCTCATAGAGTCACCATTTCAAATGATTTGGTTACTCCATCATGGAAAGGACTTCCTAATATGAAAGGACAACATACAGGTCCACGGTTCAAACGCAACCCTTCAACACACACAAGTATGTCACTGCGCTATCAATGTCACACACACACAGTAAGGGATTTGTCTACCTTTATTGTACAATTTTCTGGGGCTTTCAATTTGGAGAGCTAATTTACTCAACTAGAGCTAACATTGTCATGTTTTTAATACAAATATGCTCAGCCACTTCTTATCTTAATCCACTTTTAAGGGCCTGTGTTGTTGTCTCATCCACCACTTTCCACCACTACTACTTCTGCTCTTAGTGGTGCAACAGAACTGGCACTGGTGACAAGAATCAAACAGATGGTAGACATTGGTAAGTAACAGTGAGACAGCCACCCCTCATATCCACATTGCCAGCAGCACTACAGATGACATCAGGGGACTTGCTAGTAGCAGCAATTTTGCCCTATGCCACATGTTGAGCAGGTAAGTCTGTTCACATCTGACATTTGCTACTATATCTAATCATTTGTACTTTCTATTCATCCTTTATATGTTGTTTCAAATGACAGTTTTTTTTATTTGCTATGGATTATTGCTTTTCTTTCCTGTATGTCTCTCTGCATTGACAAATGCCACACTATCCTTTGATTCTGAACTCTCTAACTCAGATTTCACATTAATCGTCTGTCAGGCTACTGAATGATCAGGGCATAACTTAGCACTGTCTTCATAAACACTGGTTCTGCAGCTCACATCAAGAGGTCCATTCAGAAAGCAAGCATCACGTCTATAGTAGATGAGTCGTTACTGTATATAGGTAGTAATCCAATGCATTGATCAATCCCTAGTTTCATATGTTTAAGTACCCTTTCATGTCACTAAGTTAAAGTGTGACTTTCAGACATCTACTGTGAAACGAGTCTGGTGAAGTATTGTGCACAAACTTTATTTTATGAATTTCAACTTTTTTCTTCTTCTCCTTACAGGCACTGGGACACTGAGCATGGAAATGATGCTACACCAACCACAAGCAGAGGACGACAACAGGAGAAACTCTATTACTCATCCACGTGATTCGTTGAAGAGTAATTCAGCTTCAACTACATCTTTAGTTGAACAATGTTATGATGTGCTACAAGTTGCTACTGAGAAGGTAGCATCCATCAAAGAAATTTCCAAGAAAAAGTCTATTTCTATCAATTGATATACTCAAGATAGTAAGGCGATCAAGCCGAATCCCATGAAAAAATGCAAAAAAAGCCTATAAGGGGACAGGGTAGGAGTACCATGACCCCCTAGGCCTGGTGGGGGCCCCACAAGGCATTTCTTTTATTTTGCCGCGGATCCATGGAGGATCCGTGGATCCTCATCAATTTTTTTTTAAAAAGACGTGTGGTATCTCACGGTTGTTTTTTTATGCCCTGCAGGGGGGCCTGGTCCCGCAGGGGAATACAAAGATTTGAGGGGAGGGGGCACATATGGCTCCCTCCCCCGGCCGATTTTGGCCCTTGGGACCCTATCCCACTGGGCCTGGCTGGCATTACAAAGGGAGAGGGGTGCCACTCGGCCCCATCCTGGGGCTGATTTTGGCACCTGAGACACCATCTCCGAAGGGCCGGTCTCACACATAGGTGAGAGGGTAGCCCAGTTGCCATTACAAAGAGGGAGGGGGGGCACGCAGCACCTATCCCAGGGCCGATTTTAGCCATGGGGACCCCCCCCCTGGGGCCTGGCCGTAGGTGAAAAGGGGAAGGGAGGCACAGAGCCCTCCTCCCTAGGCCAGTTTAAGCCCAGAGGCCCCCATCACCTGGGGCCTGTCTGGAATTTGAAAGGGGAGGGGGGCTGCAAAGCCCTCCTCATGGAGCCATTAAGGACCCAGGGGACCCCATTCCTCAGGGGCAGCTCAGGCTATGTCCCGGAGAACCCACCCACAGGACATAGTGGTTTACCTGCCCGCACTGGCATGGGCAGGGAAACCTGTGCTTGCTCTGGCTTGGAGGGAGCCATTTCAAAACTCCCACCAACCGGGAGCAAACACCAAGTCTGTTCCCAGAAGGTGGGAGCATGAAAAATGCTCCTGCCCACTGGGAATGGACTATTCAACTGTTTCCCTGCCCACACTGAAGCAGGCAAGGAAACAGATAAAATGATTTCTCCCGCCCACAGGGAGCAGCATTTTTAGCTGCTCCCTGCAGACAGGAGCAATGATTTCAGCCCCCATTACCTGGATCCCAGCCAACAAAGTGTGGGTCCCCTGGTGCCCACCCAGGACACCCACCACACTATGGTTGGTGGCCGCGGGGTGAGCTCCGAGGCCACCGCGGCCACCGACCATAGTGTGGTGGGTGTCCTGGGTGGCCACCAGGGCACACACACTTTGTTGGCTGGGTTCAAGATAATGGGGTCCTCAGGGCTGAAATAAGCCCGGGGAGGGGGGCAGCGTAGCAATAGGGTCCCGGGAAATAGGGCCCCTGGGACAGATATCAGCCCGGGGAGGGGACCGCATGCCCCTTCCCCCTATTCCAATATGGCCGGGTCCCAAAAGATGTAGTCCCGGGGGTCAAAATCAGCCCAGGGAGGGAGGCTCCATGCCCCTTTTTGCAATATGCCTGAGCCCGGGGCCGAAATCAGCAATGGGAGCATGCCCTGTAAATATAGTGGTGGGCCCCAGGGAATGCTGTCCTTGGGGCCAAAATCAGCCCCAGGAGGAGGGCCATGTGCACCCCCTAAAAATTGCACTGGGTCACAGGGTATGAGGTCCTCGGGGCCAAAACCAGCTCGAGGAGGGGGGCGCGTGCCTCCTTCCCCCAAAAATGTGCTGGGCTAGCAGAGATGAGGTCCTCCGGCTGAAATCGGCCTGGGGAGGGGGGCACAATAAATACCGTGCCAGGCCTCGGGGAATGGGATCACCGGGGTCCTAAATCAGCCTGTGGAGGGGGCTGAGTGATTCTCCCCCCATTAAATATGTTGCAGAGCACCTGGGAGTAGGGTCCCCATCAAAAGTGGCCTGGGGACGCGGGCCCATGGCCCCTCCCCCTAAAAAATTTACCAGGCCCCTGGGATGGGGTTCCCAGGGCCAAAAGTGGCCTAGCGAGGGGGCCCATGGACTGGCTGCCTTTGGGGGGTTGGTCACAGTGTGGTCAACCCCCCACTGCGCACGGCCAAAGGCCATGCTCAGCGTGAGGTAAGTTGAATTAGGGGGTTGGCCACAAGGCCTGGCTACAAGCATTGTAGCCAACCCCCGCGGTGCCTGGCCAAAGGTCGTGTGCAGTGTGGTGTTAGCCGCAGGGCCTGGCCATAGGCCAGGCCCTGTGGTCAACCCTCTGCCTTGTACAGCCAAAGGCATTGCACGGCTGAATTAAAGTATAGTAATTAAATATTACTTTATGTTTAAAAAAAACCTTGAAATCCACTGAAAAAAACAAATGTTACAGGGATGTTTTAGTTAGGAAATAGCATTAAAAAACATTGAAATTCACTCAAAAAAATGCCAAAGATTACAGGGACATTATAGTTAGGTTCGGATTTAACACACAAAAAAACATAGAAAATCAGCAGCTATGGTTATACTTATCTCAAGAAATTATAACTTGTGCCCTAAGGTAACTATAACGTGCGCCCCTGTCATTAGCAGTTTCCTCATCAATAAATTTATTGAAAATGTTGCAGTGATATTATCAATTAAGTCATATAAGATGTCATTACTGATGTAATATGTGGAATAATTAGCAGTGCATGGTGAGGGCACAAGCTATAGATACCATGGGGCACGAGTTATAGTTTCTTGAGATGAGCATAATTATAACTGCTGATTTCTATGGTTTTGTTTGTGTTTATTCTGAACCTAACTATAACATCCCTGTAATCTTAGTTTGTTTTAGTGAAATTCTAAGGTTTTTTTGAATTCTAAGGTTTTTTTGAAATCTATTTCCTAACTATAACGTCCTTGTAACCTTTGTATTTTTCAGTGAATTTCTACTTTTTTTAACATAAAGTAATATTTAATTACCATACGTTAATCCAACCTCCCCCGCCACAACCTTTTGGCCGTGCATAATGGGGGGTTGGCCTCAGGGCGAGTAGCCAACCCGCTGCATGCAGCCAACCCCACGCTGCACACGGCCTATGGTCGTGCATAGCAGGGGGTTTCTCAAAAGACCTGGCCTGCAGCCAGTCCCTGTGGCCTACCCCCCAAAGGCAGCCAACCCGCAGGCTACCACCCTGGACCACTTGAAGCCCTAGGGACCCAATCCTCTGGTACATGGCATATTTTTAGGGGGAGGAGCACTGTGGCCCCCTCCCAGTGCTGCCTTTGACTCTGGGGAGCCCGTCCCCCAGGGCCCACCATTATATTTATGGGCAAGGGTGGCATGCACCCCCTCCGCAGGCCAATATCTGCCCTCTGGGACCCCATCTCCCGGGGACCGAACATAATCTAAAGAGGGAGGTAGGCATGCAGACCCCTCCCAAGCTGCTTTTGGCCCTGGGGACCCTATCCCCTAGGGCCCGGCATATTTTGTGGAGGAGGGGAGCACATGATTTGGATTTGGGGACCTCATTCCCTGGGGCTCATCGCTTTTTTTAGGGGAGGGGTACATGGCCCCTTCCCCGGGCTGTGTTTGACCCGGGAACCCCATCCCCTGGATCCCACCATTATATTTATGGGTGAGTGGGGCATGCAACCCCCCTACCTGAAACAATTTTGGCCCCGGGGACACCATCCCCTGGGGCCTGGCCAAAGATAATAAGGAGGAGGAAGGTAGGCTGATTTCTGCACTGGAGACCCTATCCCCTGGGGTGGATACTCACCCAGGGCACTCACCATGTCCTTGTTGGGGGGTGTAGTGGGAGTCCCAAGGTCCCTGCTTCCAGCAGGAGCCGGCATTGTGCCCACCCGCAGGGAGCAGCTAAAAATGCTACTTCCTGTGGGTGGGAGCAATATTCAGTTCTGTTTCTTTGCCACATCACTGGAGGCAGGGAAACAGATTTGAAGGCCGCTCCCAGCGGGAGGGAGCATTTTTCATGCTCCTGCTCGCTGGAAGCAGAGTTAGTGTTTGTTCTCACTTGGTAGGAGCTTGAAAAAGCTCTTGCCAAGTGAGAGCAAACTAGTTTTCCCTGCCTGCGCTAGTGCGGACAGGGAAATTGCTATGTCCCAGGGTTGGGCACCCCGGGACATAGCAAGAGCCGGTCCTGGGAGATGGGGTCCCCATGGCCAATAATGGCTCCAGAAGGGGGGCGCCCGGCCCCCTCCCCTTTCAAATATAAGATGGTATTTTACTAATCCGAAGATGAAATACTGTGCCTTGAGTGGAATGTTAGAATACAAATGTTTTCGCTGTGTTGATTATCTATTGTTCTATGTAAGTTAGCATTCGCTGCACCATTTTATGTTTGGCCGCCATTTTGAACCCTGATCAAAACTAATCTTTCCCTTCCTGAAAAAACAGCTTTTGGTGAGTCTCGTTTCTCCAAGGTTGGGCCTTGCCTTTTCTTTATGAATACACTGTTCTTATTAGCGCATACCTTTCCCACTAGATAGAGGCCTTCTCCCACTAGTCTAGTGATGGGCACAGACGGAGTGACCTTGAGTAGAAGATAGTGTGTGCCAGGCCCCAGGATCGAAACTTATCCTTCTGTACTTCTTTGTGTAGCTGCATCTGCCTGGAAAATTCCATTGTGGGTGTACCTTCATTGGTTCTGAATAGTACATATTGTATCACCATGTTCGCTGATGTCAGTCCCTCTGCAGCAATCCTAAGTGACTGGGCAGACTGGGCTCTGCTCGAGTGTATCTGAATAAATATATTGGTTTGTATTCTCTACTGTCTGACCGACTCTTCTTTTGTATGGAAGGCAGAGAGGTTGTTGAGAGTGACCCAGGTGACCCTAATCGTGTCACTTCCTTTAGTTGGCACCCGAACAGGGACTCCATCGGGTGAGTGGCCCATCCCCTCCTGAGTACGGGTGGGGAGGTAGAGGCCATCGTCAGGTCAGACGGATGGATCAGGGATCCTTGCATGAGAGAGTTCCTGTACTCGCAGCTGCCCCTTCTGTCCTGCCAGACGATGTCCCACCCAGTGGTCATCCCAACTGGAGCCCTGAATGGCGAAACCCTTGGATCTGACCGTTTGGTCTGAAGAGTCGGCAGTGGAGAATAAATTTGTTTGACCTGCATGCATGAGGTGAGTTTGATTTGGTTCTTTGTGGATATGGTACCATTTTGGTTTGCATTTGGTACGTTCTGAGGATCGATTTTGGGTGAAAAGTGTTTGCAAATACTTTGCCAGGCATAAGTAGTGAATTTGTTTTCTTTTGAGAATGCCTGGAATAAGTAAACTGGTTTCTTTGTGCTGTCATTGTTGTTCTGCTGATGCTCGACTGGAGGAAAGTCAGCCAGCGCCTCCAGAAGGCACTCCAAATGTTGATATGTATGTGAAGCATGGCCATGACCCTATTATGTTTAGTATGCTATGGCACAAATATACGAGGGACAATGCCGAGTTGCAGTGGCCTTTGACGGGCACTTTTGGTGAGCAAAAGATCAAGTATTTACAAGAACAGTTGATTAGGAAAAGAAGTAGACAGTCTATGTTTGATTCCCTTAGAACGTGGCAAAAGGCAGCTAAACAGAGGCGAATGAAAGCAGAGAAAGAGGCCCAGAAAGGGAGAATGCAGACGTTGACTCAGAAGGCCGTAGCATATGACAGGGAAAAGCAGGAGAAGGGTATTGAATGTGAAGATAGAAGATTTTGATACAGATTGATAAATCTGATGTGGCCCAAGAAGAAAATGATACTTTTGTGGAAGAATTGTTAGATACTCGACACCCACCCCCATATGCCCCACAGAGGATATATCCTGCTATTTCCTCACATTCCCAGCCACCCGTTTCTTCTGTCTCTGCTGTTTCTGCTCCTGCTACTGTTGATCAGACTGCTTTGGCCACGGCACCTCCTGTCCTTTCTTTGTCCTCGCTGTCTGTGGCAACTATGACTGTTAGTACTCCTGCCACACCTCTTGTTTCAGTGTCCCTTTCGCCAGCTCTTACACCTGTGACGCAGCCAGCAGCGACGTTAGTGTTGGTTACTTCCGTTGCTACTCTTACTGTGTTTTTTCATCCCCAACAATACTGAGTAGTGGGCAACAATACGTGGATTTGAGGATAGAGACTGGACGAAATTTAAGGAACGTATGGGACCGTTCATACGATCTGATGCGGGAGATGAAGAGAAAAGGGTAATAGCTAATCAGGCTGCCCAGTGGGCTCGTAATCCCATATACAGTGTGGAGGATGTTTGGGGAACAATGCGAGATTTTGAGCCCTTTATACAGCAGCATGCTCTTAAGCACATGTCGGCGACTTTGATTGGCCTTTGGCAGCAGTGTTTTGAATCAGAAGCGCCTAAAATTCTACATGATATTAGAGATTGGGTGTATTTAACTGACTTGAGCCCAGAACAAGTTTTTAGTAATGTCGCAACAATAATAGCCTATAGTGGAAGATTGCATGAGCACAGTCCCAAGACGGGGACTCAGTTTCCGATGCGGGAGGTTCATCCTATATACCACCCAGAATTACCAGAAGTACAAGATGGCCGCGATAATGTTATAAGGGCCAGAGAAGCGGCTCGTTTTCAGGAACAATGGGTTTACACCCCGTTGAAACGGGGTGAAGTTTTATCTCTTAAGACTCATTTGCCTGATTCTAGGAAGAATCCAACTGCGTATTATAAAGAATTAACTGAAGCCGCCTTCTCCACTGTGATGACTCTGACTGATATTGAAATGTTTTTTGGTCTTCTTGTTCCGGTTGATATTTGGAGACAGGTGCATACTCAAGACCATGTTGCAGAGTTGGGGGGTACGTGGGACCAAATTAAGGTATGGGATCAGGAACGGAAGCCAGGTGATAAGCCTAGAGCAGAGATACTTGCTTTGCCAGGCCGTATCATTACGTATATGCATTCTCTTATTCCACTGAGAAAGGTTGAGTGGGACAAGTTAACGACTTGTCGACAAAAGAAAGATGAGAGTGTGTCTGATTTTTTCATTCAGTTTGAAGATATATTCCTGGATTACAGTGGGCAGGATCTGTAAATTGAGGGAGGTGTTCGGTTGTTTGTTAATAGATTTGTTTCTAATCTGCTTCCTGAGATTGCGACTCGATTGCAGGCTTCCGAAAGTACCTTGTCCACCTCTTCCCCTTCTGTTATTTTGAATATGGCGCAGTACTATGAGCATAGGGATAATGATGAAAAGGAGAGGACAGAGAAAAAGCATAAGGATTTGAAGACAAAGGTGTTGTTGCAACAGGCTTTTAGAGGAAATGGTCGAGGTCGGGGTGGTTTGGCCCGACAGCTTCCACGCACTAGTAGGCAGTCAAACGCTACGCCCTTGGGTCCGAATCAGTGTGTGTATTGTAAAGAGGAGGGACATTGGCGTAGTGAGTGTCCCATGCTGTTGCAGAAGGTGGTGGTCCGTAGAGGACGAGGTCCTCGTGGAAGGGGTCATGGAGCTGGTGGGGCAGGTAGGGCACAGAACGCTGCAGCCTCACAGGGTCGTTCTGATAATAATTACTTTTAATGACCCTCGGGATGGACAGTACTGCCACGCTGATTATGATGTGGATGAAGTGACAGGAATGTCTTACAGCTAGGACAGCCAGGGACAGAGTGGGGGACCAGTTCCGATACCTGTGGACCAGCGTGGTCCTTATGTCACAGCGGAACTGCAAGGTTTGACTAAGGAATTTTTAGTGGACACAGGTACGACAAAAAGTTCTGTTTCTCGAAATATGGTCTCTGGGGCAGCTCTGTCCGACCATAATAATGTTTCGGTAGGTTTTTCTGGTGTTCCAGTTGTAAGCCCCATTTCAAGACCCCTTGCATTGACTATAGGTCCTTTCACTGTGGATTCGCCTTTTTTGCTGACATCTAACTGTGGTGAGAATTTGATGGGTTTGGATTTGTTAAAGAAACTGCATGCTACGATTTCCTGTTCCCCAGCAGGCATCTATATGACAATCGGTCCAGATGTGCTGTGCGCTAAGCAGTGTCTGTCCAAAGATGCGCCCTTCCTGTTGAATTTAAAGATGTGCCACCCACTCTGTGAGCAACAGGTGACACAAACGTGGGATTGTTGCGGATATCCCCTGTTTAGATACGGATTAAAGATGGTGCTATTTTACCTCGTATCCCTCAATATAAAATACCGCAGGCAGGAGAGCGAGCCTTATTGCAAATTGTGCAGGATTTGATTAAGAAGGGAGTGGTTGAGGAGACAACAGCTAATATTTGTAATAGCCCTATCCTTCCCATTCTTAAGCGGATGCCCTCAGATTCTCTTGATGACCATGAAGATGTTTATCGTTTTGTGATTGACTTGCGTGAAGTTAATAAAATAGTGATTCCCCAGTTTCCAGTGGTTCCTGACATCACCGCTCTTTTGACAATGATTCCCTCTTCTGCTAAATTCTTTTCTGTCATTGATTTGAAAAATGCGTTCTTCAGTATTCCTATTCATCCTGATAGCAGATATCTGTTTGGGTTCACCCTAGCTGGTAGAAGTTTTAGGTTCTGTCACGCTCCTCAAAGCTATACAGAGAGTCCGAGTATCTATAGTCAGGCATTGAAAGGTCAGTTGGATTCTTTGTCGCTCCACACAAGTAATGTATTGTTACAGTATGTTGATGACTTGCTCATCGCTTCAGATATAGAACAAGGTTGCAGAGACAGTACAGTTAAATTGTAGTTGCATCTAGCTCAGCATGGCCATAAAGTATCCCTTTCAAAATGTCAGTATTGTCGACAGGAGGTCACCTACTTAGGTCACCTACTGTTGAAGGAGGGTAGGAGATTGACCCCGGAGCATATTAGTACCATTGTTCAAATGCCAGTTCTACAAACCCCTGAAAGATGTACGTGCTTTTATAGGTATCACTTCCTACTGTCGTCAGTGTATACCTAACTATTCCCTACTAATTAAGCCCCTGCTTGCACTAACCACGAAAGAAGTGCGTGTGCCTTTACCTTGGACGTCTGAATGTCAGCAGACTTTTGAGCAACTAAACACCGCGCTTTGCTCGGCTCCAGTGCTTGGTACCCCTAACTATGCCAAATCCTTTGTATTATATGTTCATGAGATGGCTGGTTGCGCGCTTTCTATTTTAACACAGAAATTCGGAGATAAGCAACGGCTGTGTGCTTATTTCTCTGCTGTGCTTGATCCCGTCGCACAAGCCCTCCCAAGCTGTCTAAGAGTGGTCGCGGCCATGGCTGTCTTGATAAGACAATCGGCTGGACTCGTACTTGATACTGCCCTCACAGTCATGGTACCCCATGCTGTGCATACCCTTTTGAATAAGACAAAGACACAGCACCTCACCAGTGCACGTCTGACAGGTTATGAATTAACACTGTTCTCTAAACATATTATGATCAAAAAATGTGCCACTCTGAACCCAGCCACGTTACTACCCCTCCCTCCTGAGAATGATGAGCTTGATAAACATGATTGTATCTTCCGGACGGAAGAAGAGACGAAAGGATGGGTAGACTTGACTGATGTTCTCTTATCTGACCCTCAAGGGGAACTATATGTCGATGGCTCTTGCTTCAAATTACCAGATGGCACTACAACTGCTGCATATGCTATACTGCGTACAGTAGTTGAGATATCACGAGTTCCCTATCAGTCGGCCCAAGCTGCAGAGCTTGTTGCCATAATACGAGCTTGCGAATTGAGTGAAGGATTGGCTGTCAATATTTATACTGACAGTCAATAAGCCTTTGGAGTTGTGCACAACTTCGGGCAACTCTGGGCGGAGAGAGGGTTTCTTACTTCGCATGGTGCCAAGATACAACATGGGCACCTTATATTGAGGCTTTTGTCTGCTTTGACACTCCCTAAGAAATTGGCAATAGTAAAGCGTAGCACCCACCGGAAAGTCACTGAGGATGTGGGTAAGGGGAACGCTTTTGCAGATCAGACGGCTAAGGAAACAGCCCGGACTAAAATGAAAAGAATGTTTGTAGTAGGTCCCGCTAGGTGGGTGCCTGACGTCACCATGTTTGAGGATACACTTGAGAACGTGAAGGAGATACAAAGTGAGGCCACAATAGAGGAATTAGCAATGTGGCAAGAAAGCACAGCACCGTTGAACGATGAGGGATGTTGGATTGATAAGTCAGGGAAGCAGAGATGGATGTTGCCAGATGCATATGTTCTCCCTGTAGTTACAATGGCCCAGCCCATATTAGTGCTAAGGGTATTTGCAAGGTGTTAGACCTTGTATGGCAGAACGATAACATTTCGAGAACAGCTGCACATTTGGTAAAGTACTGCATGGTGTGCATGATGCACAATCCTGGGAAGGGTACTCCTACACCACCCGGTAATTTTGCACCACCCACTTTCCCTTTTGAGGTCATGCAGATGGACTATATAGATTTAGATAGGTGCAATAATTTGAAGTTTGTGTTGGTGGTTGTCTGTGCATTCAGCAAATGGGTTGAGGCTTATCCGACTAAAGATAATACAGCCGTTACGACTGCAAAGGTACTCATAAAGGAGTTCTTTCCTCGTTTCGGCTTGCCCCGATTGATCTGGAGTGATAACGGAAGTCATTTTAATGCCAAAGTCATTCAATTAATTTGTGATAGTTTGCACCTAAAGCAGACGTTTCATGCTGCAAATCACCCACAGTCAGCAGGTTTGGTTGAGAAGTACAATGGTACTCTCAAACTGCAATTGGCAAAGATTCAGGAGACAACAGGGTTACAGTGGCCAGATGCTTTACCATTAGCTTTTTTGTCGACAAGAACAACAGCACATTCTAGGACAGGATCATCACCGTACAAGGTCGTGTTTGGACGCCCGGCAAAGGTCCCGCAAGCTCGTTGGTTTTCTGATATTGAGTACCCCTTGTTAATAGATTACCTGTGCCAGCTAACCGAAAATTTGCATTCTATTCATCAACAGGTCCGTGAGTCCCTGCCCGCTACACCAGAGGGACCCGGACATGACATTCGGCCTGGGGATTTCATACTCATCAGGAGCTTTCAGCGGAAGAAGAGTTTGGAGCCGCGCTGGAAGGGACCAGAACAGGTCCTTCTGGCTACACATACTGCAGTCAAGGTCGCTGGCCGAAAGAATTGGGTGCATGGCACTCATTGTAAAAGGGTGCCTCTGCCGTTGCCTTATGACCAGTGGGTCAAAGACAGAGTTGGGGACTCTGAGTGCGAGACAGTGCCAACGTTTGATGAACAATAGGAGCCTGTACCAGTGAGGCTCTGACGGATACTGGGAACATTTACCTTTACTATCATTTTTTGTTGCATTCCTTTCCTTGCTTCATAATGCATCCCTTTGGGCGGCCTATTGATGAGGAGGAACAACCATTTGCACCACCGCGTTTAGTACGGGGTTGGTCTACAAAGAGTAAAATAGTTTGCATATTAATTGTTGTGATTGCAATAGTGACAATATTTGGAATATCCTGTTTTCTAGAGGAGAAATATCCTATACAGTCCTTGGTGGGTACAACACCAACTACCCCTGAACACATTTTTGTTACTCTAGCCCCACACAAACCAGCACACCGGCAGTCCTACACGAACAATGTATTTATACAAATGTTGCATCATGCTCATAATGTGTCCAATAAAAATAATTGTTGAGTTTGTGGGTTGCTCCCTTCGGTCACTCATAAGAGCGACAATTTGTTGTCTATGCCATTCTCATATATTGGCAGCTGTATGAATTGTTTCGATTGGTGTACTTCCAATTTCATCTTTCTACTTTGGATATGACATCCACTGATTCTCACACTGCAAATGAATATTTACGCTTCTATCGAGGGTTTAGCCCCATGGGACCGGTAGGACAAGGGACTCTAGGGACAATGTCCTCAAAGTCTTGTTTGAAAACGTACCATAAAGTAAAGAACAATGCCTGGTTTTGAATGGAAATGGCTGATTTCCAAAGGTTTAACACCTCTAAGTACTTCCAATACTTCCGAGGTCGAAATCTTACCGAAGATAAACCGATACCTGTGCCAGTGGTCAATAAGACAGCTCATTTTTGTGTCCAAGGGACTGGGGAGATAAAGGTGGGTGAGAGTAAATGTAATTTCACCTACAAGCTGAATACGACTAATAGTCCGCCCTTGATCCTACCCCATAATATCTATTTTGTCTGTGAGTCACAGGCTCACGTCTGTCTCACGAGGGGATGGTCAGGCACAAGTTATCTTTCCTTCCTTTTTCCCCCTGTATATGTTGGCCTGTCTAATTATCACAAAACTCATCGGGTGCAATGTAGAAGTGCATTCCTGGCCCGAGTAAGAAGGGTTGTTGACACAAAGGATATAGATCAGACAGACACTACCGCACAGCAATTTGGAGACACTGTGAAGGGCCTGCTACCTTTTTGGGGCCCCATGGCAAATAGCCTGCAAGTTCGTCAGTTAACTAGAGTTGTTGAAGCAGTTATTAATACAACTGCTGGGATAATGACGAATGTCACTGCTGAGCTCCAGGCTATGAGATTAGTCACTTTGCAGAACAGGATGGTGTTAGACACTATTGTTGCAGATCGGGGAGGGGCCTGTCGCAGATCGGGGAGGGGCCTGTCGTGTCATAGGCAGCAGCTGTTGTGTTTACATACCTCATAATGCTCCCAATGTTTATTCAGCTATACAGAAACTACATAGGAATCAGCTGAGATACACCAAGAAGCAGGTACTTGGACACTATCGGGGTGGTTGTCGAACACGTTAATATCTTGGGGTTGGAAGATCCTCACTTTCTTGGCTGTGGTTGACGGTATTTTCTTTCCCTTTTGCCTCTGTATACACTGTCTCCCAGCTTATTGCACCTATTGCGTAAATGTTCTCATCCCCAAACAGAAAATATCATTTCATGATACTAATGCCGCGATTATGCTCCAAAAGGATATTGATGATTTGATGCAGATAGATGAGGGTATTCTTGAGACTTACTGAATATATGAACTACTCATCACAGTGATGTTTCTTGTCCTTGCAAATGTTATACTTTTCTTGATAACAACATAACATGGTTAGCTCATGCTAAAAGGGGGGTCTGTTAGAATAAAAATGTTTTTGCTGTGTTGATTATGTATTGTTCTATGTAAGTTAGCATTCGCGGCACCATTTTATGTTTGGCTGCCATTTTGAACCATGATCGAAACTAATCTTTCTCTTCCTGAAAAAACATTTTTGGTGAGTCTCGTTTCTCCAAGGTTGGGCCCTGCCTTTTCTTTATGAATACACTGTTCTTATTAGCGCATACCTTTCCCACTAGATAGAGGCCTTCTCCCACTAGGCTAGCGGTCGGCACAGATGGAGTGACCTTGAGTAGGAGATAGTGTGTGCCCGGCCCCAGGATCGAAACTTATCCTTCTGTACTTCTTTGTGTAGCTGCATCTGCCTGGAAAATTCCATTGTGGGCGTGCCTTCATTGGTTCTGAATCGTACATAATGTATCACCATGTTCGCTGATGTCAGACCCTCTGCAGCAATCCTAAGTGAGTGGGCAGACTGGGCTCCGCTCGAGTGTATCTGAATAAATATATTGGTTTGTATTCTCTACTGTCTGACCGACTCTTCATTTGTATGGAAGGCAGAGAGGTTTTCGTGAGTGACCCGGGTGACCCTAATCGTGTCACTTCCTTCAGTTGGCGCCCGAACAGGGACTCCATCGGATGAGTGGCCCATCCCCTCCCTAGGACGGGTGGGGAGGTCGAGGCCATCGTCGGGTCAGACGGACGGTTCAGGCATCCCTGCATGAGAGAGTTCCTGTACTCGCATCTGCCCCTTCTGTCCTGCCGGAAGGTGTCCTGCCCAGTGGTCATCCCGACTGGAGTCCTGCACGGCAAATCCCATGGATCTGACCGTTTGATCTTCATTTGTATGGAAGGATGAGAGGTGGTCGTGAGTGACCCGGGTGACCCTAATCGGGTCACTTCCTTCAGGTAAAAGGCTTTTGTCATTTCACAGCTCGGCATTGATAGCATTTTGCTAATCCTATGCTTGAAGATATTACTTTATAAATGGCAAAAAGACTTTGTCCCTTTTCTAGCTTGGCGTGAATGGCACAGTGCTAATCCTATGCTTAAAGACTTTTCTAGAAAAACAGATGTTTGAGGTGAGCAGATTCAGAGTGTCGCTGGTGGTGCAGGGTGCTCTATATAGGAGCTGCTCTCCACCTAAATTTGGGAACTACCCAGAGTTCTCTGCTTTCTATTTTGCATATATATATACCACATCAATGGGTAGTTATGGATACGTCAGTCAGTGTTTTCAAAGGAAATGCCTTTTTTGTTTTGCTAATAACTTTCGTTTGACAAATCTCCACAAAACTCTCCAAAAAGTTTCTCTTTGTTGCCTATTTTGTGCATGGGCAGTTTCAAGGTTATCCGTCAAGTGGGGCTGAGAAGGGTGGTCATGGCTTGCTGCACGGCAAGGTGGCTGCCAGCTAGAATAGTTCCAGCAGCCACCTCCGCTTGCTGCACCATACCGGAGCCTGGGACTGCTCTGTGCACCTGCAGAAGCGGGCCAGCTCCCGGGTAGCTAGGGGGTATGCTCTGAGGAGTGCAGCAGACTTGGATTCAAGCAAGGATTGCTAGTGCTGAGACGGCTCCCAGATAGGGTGATTCAAAACCTACATAAATTTGCCCCTCAGTTCCTAGCATCAATGAGAACACACAGCAGTTGCACAGGTGGAGGGTGGGCGTGCGGGCAGATTGTTGCCATGGCTGACTCATCTGAAGGCATGGGAACCCACATTACCCAAGTTACTTAACCAACAGGAAAATGATTTACTCCCAAACTGAAAAAGTTCATGGACAGGCAACGCTGCTGCGAATAAAGGCTGTCCTTGTTGCCTTGCCCCAATCAAATCAATCGGTCATGTTTTCTTTGGTTGTCCTGCATATTTGGGCCCTAGGAAAAAATGGCTATCCCCTTTATGTAAACATCTTGAAACCTGCAACTATGGGGCAGCGTTGCACATACTAAAATTAGACGCTAGACCTGTATTTGTGTGCGCAACTGCAAAGTTCCTGGGGCACATTTGGGCAATAAGAAGAAAGGCCAAAAGATTAGCCCTGGCCCTCTCTTAATAGGCCAACAGAGTGGCATATCTTATCCATATCTTCTTGGGGTGGAGGTTAGCTTGACTTGCATGGAATATTGCCGAACTAGCACTTTTAGGCGCTATTGCATCAGAAGAAGCACTATACTATACTTGCATCTATTTAATCTTAGCATTATATCATTTAACACCTTAGTCCTTCCCTGCGCCAGGCTTTACAATCTGACTAGTTGTGAGACCTTTCTTTTCTCTGTTCCCCTATTAAGTAAAGTGCTGTATACTTTTTAGAGTTTTAGATGAATGGCTTTGCCAATGTATTTTATCTGATTTTGCTGGAGCACGATTTTTGTAAATAAAATTTTCTCGATGTAATCCACCTTAATGCATGCTTTTATAATATGTGTCGAATTATTAATATGTAATATTATAGTGTACAACACGTGAAATGTGCATAAGGCACGACAATATGATTTTCTTAGTTAATATAATGAGAATAATGCTAATTGGATGCTATTCTATCTTTCTAACTGCAGAAAATAAACGACAAAAGAAAATGCTTTATTTGTGAAAGTATAATGCAGGCTTTTCGAAAATATTTTCTCTTTCGCTAAAAAAATGTAGGCCTTAGAAATATTAGGGGATGTGCTTTTCCGTGTTCCTGTCCTTCAAATGTTTCAAATGCTTCCTTAGAGTACAGATATTTAGTTTATTTCTGAATAAATCATTAGAGTTCTTTCTTGTCTAGGCAAGGGATGTAGATAACAAATTTAACTCTTACAACATTTTGAATACATTTGTAGCTAGGTTGTTTCCTCTTCCTCCCAAGGAAGTTATACAATATTTAGGCAAAGAGTGTTTAGAAAATAGTAGTAAAATCACTGTCAGTAGACTGACACCATCGTGATTAACCATAGAAAGTCTTGAGGAGAAAAGAGAATGCAACATATTAATGGAAGAAAGGAAGTAGCGTACTATAAAGATTCCTGTGGGAACGTGTTCCTCGGCTCGTTCACAAGATTGGTGACCTGTCCCTGCATTCGTGGTATGCTGAATGCCGTGCTGATTCCTGATTCTCTGGCTGGCGTATCCTGCAAATCCTAAAGACTTTTCTAGAGACTTTGCACATCATCGGCTGGTGATGTTGCTCTTGCTATTCCATAACAGCCGTGGGGTTAGCTTTTCAGACTAATTGCACGCTGTGCATTAGTATTTCCGTTACGTAAGTGAACTGTGTTTCGCTGATGTTTTCTCTCACTCTCACTCCTCTATATCTGATGATTTGATGTCTTCATAAATGAGCTGTTATGTTTATTGTAAATCTAATCTGTATTATTGAGAACCAAGTGATGACATTCTAATTTGTTTTTGTGTTTGACCATTCATTTTATGAAATAGCAAAAAAACCTAAATAGAAAAGAATAGTGTTTGTCTTTATTCCTGAGTTTCAAAGTTATTTGGGCATGTTTATAATGACTAATGTTTAGCGTATTTCTTCATTGTAGGTCCTCATGGAGGAATAGCATTCCATCTTTCATTACTTAGTCCCTTTTAGCTCTACCCAAAATTCATCGGAAGACCTTTGATATTGCTAACTTAGTGATAATGACTTATTGGCCCGTCATTAGAGTTACGTTTCCGATTGTTATATAGTGGTTGGTGTGGATAAGTGAGATGACAAAAATCCCCCAACGCTACCGCTGCATCAGTTTTTGGTAGTTGCATCGGATGGTTAGTTTTGATTAAAATACTAGGTAATGAAGAGGCGGTGTTTAAGGACAGGACAGATTTAAACAACGTTATGATATATGTTGAGTTTGTACCTTTATGTCATGTTGAGGTTTGTTGAACCTTAATGGAAAGAAGTTAGCGGGTCCGTCGTAGGCCTGAGATCCCGGGATAAGCCTAAGGGCTGTCTTAGTGTGGCATACACTAAGCTTTATGTGCGTTGTCTGCTGTTGATGCGGTACTAGGCAGTCGTCGAACTGAAAGTTACTGCACAGGGAACTTTGCTGAATGAAGTAGTGGAGGTTTATTTGGGTCACTTCAGAGGCACAACTGGGGAAGTCCCGAGAATTATCCACTTGTAAGAGGGCAAAATCGCGCTGGTTGAGGTTGTGCTGGAGTGTAGAAATTTCTTAGAGTACATGAAAATGCTTTCGTATTTCTTTTAGTGGAGCAGACAAGCTGTGTTTATGTAGTTTGTTATTGTTTGTCAAAGACTTGAAAAGGCATTGTCGCTGATTTTGTAAAGGGAGGGTCAGTGGAAGGAGTAATACTGACATAACAAAGTGCCGTGCTGGTATTTGTCAGTGGTGAGTATACGTCACAAAGGTGCTGCGCTGCTATAGGTTAGTTAGAGTGAGTCACGCTGAGATTGGACAGCATAAATAACATTGATTGGAAGCAGAAAAACATAACACGGAAGAGAGTTTGTGGACTTATTTACTAATACGAACTTTACAGATTTTAAAAAAAACATGAAGATAATTAAATTGTTAAAAACATTGTTCAGCAGAGATGAGCCAATACCAATTAGAGAAGGAGTTTCTATGGCTCCTGAAGGTACACCTGCATCATTTATGGCGATAGAAAGGGGATACCATACTTGTACCTGCTTAGAAAATTGGATGAAATATACAGAACAAGAAGGCAATGGTACTTTTAATACTAAGATTTTAGAAAATTTGAGGAGACAAATGAATAATTTGAGTCCAAATCCGAGACCTATGCAGTACGAAGCTCTTGAACAGTGGGATTACGAAGCACATAAAAGAGAAAGAGACAGACAACAGAATCGATATAAAAATACAGTGTGTAGGGATTCTGAAGCAAAATGGAATGCTCTGAAAAAATTGTGGAGAAGAGATACTGTTGAAGGAACTAGGATGTTTCCAGTTAGAGAGGCTGAGACGACTGAAGGGGGAGAAAAATAAAGAGAAAAAGAAAAATCCTGAACCACAAGTATAGGATACAGATGTAAATGGTAGTACAGATGAGTTTGATGAAGACTTCCTAAATGAATTACTGATGAATAGACCGCCGCCATATCAGGAAGAACAGACTAATACAAATACAAGTGTTTCGAGTGTTTCACCAAATGCTCCTTTTATTCAGATTGAAGAGCCAATAAATAGACCATCTGAAGTTGTAGGTCAGATTCAAAATGTAAATAGAGAAGAAGTAGTGAGAATGAACCCGATAATGAACCGAGCTATTTTGTCAGTTCCAGTGACAATTGGTCCAAGAGTTCAAATGTCTAATGATGGGCAAGGAATAACTTGAGTACATGCCTTAACTGTTCCAGGGAGGAATAATGAACATCCTCATACAGACTATAGAGAGAGAACTAGAATAAATGAAAATAGTGGCACAAATGGGAGCATAGATATGAGAGGAGTGGGGCATTTGATCGATATTTCAGAAAAGACAAATGAGACACCAAAACGAGTTATAAATCTTGACCCTAAGAAATTAATGCAAGTTGAAAGGAGAATGAATACACAGACACCTAATAGATTAAGAAGTGAAATGAATGAAAATGTACAGAGATCAATAGGTCCATCGCCAGAAGAATTAGATGATTGGATTAGAGAAATAGCCCTTATTGTAGTGGTCAAAATAAAGATGCATACATAAATGTAAACAAATTGAAAGGAGATTTGGAAGAAATGATTGCAGGTACAATTAGTCCAGAGAGATTGAGTAAATATCAGGAAGATGAGTTGTTATATTTGTGTAACTATATCACGAGAAAAGCAAGAAGCTTGCATGAGACTTTTGCTGAAGTTGCACAGATGTATGGAGTTGAAATTGAAAAGTCTAAAGCTTTACAAACGACATATAGGTTGGATTTCACAGACAAAGATTTGGAGAATCTGAATGTATCAGGGAGAAGATTGCAGATTAAAGAATTGATTAGTACATTAAGACGTTGGGGAGAGTTGGACAGATGGAAAGGAAGATGGGCTAAAAGGAAGGATGAAGTGAGTGCGACAGCGAAAGCTGTTTTACCATTGTACCCTGTAAGAGAAGCAGAAAAAAAGTTAGTACCAGATGATGCAGTTACAGCATGCCCAATGAGAGAGGTACCCGGAGGGGGTATTGTACATGTCCCTTGGTCAAGACAGGATATATTGTCGTTTACAAATGATTTCCTAGGTTGAGAGAAAAGCCTGTTGAATGGCATAGACAAGTAAAAGGTTTGTGAAAGTCTCAAAGGTTTTGTGGAGTGATTTGGAATGCCTTTTTGACATTGTAATCCCAGCAGATTTGTGGGTTGAGTGTAAAATTGCTATAGATTGGCAGAAAAAAGAATATCCAAGAGATCCAAAAACAGGAGCACCTTCAGAAGAGGTTATGAAAAAATATAATCAGGTCATTACGTATTTGAAGGGGAAGATTTCTCCGAAAGAAACAGATTGGGTGAGGATTGACAGGACTACACAAGAATTGAAATAATCAGTGCATGCATATTATGAAAGGCTTCTTCAAGTGTTAAAACAGTACAGTGGTATAGAAAATATCACAGAAAAAGATGTGGAACACTTAGTATATAGGTTTGTGTATGGATTGAGACCTGAGGTAAGTGCTATGATTCAGCAGCATTTGATTTGTTGGCAGAGCAAGTTGATTGATGAAATACTCGCTATGCGAAATACTGTGGAGATGACATGGAAATGAGACACAGAAAAATGAAAGAGAAATTAATGTTGGTTCAGATGAAAGCAGCAAAGAAAGGGGGTTATTTGAGTACTCATTCGCCAGATGTTTATCAGGGTAATGGTCAGGTTACTACTGGGATGAAAGGTATTGTTTCAAATGGCAACACTGTGACGCAAATGATTCCGATGGGTCAGGGAAGAGGTAGAGGTAATTTCAAGGATAAAGAAGAATTGAAAAAGAAGTTTCCTTGTCATGTTTGCGGTAAATTTGGACACTGGCGACGTGAGTGTAAGAGTCTGTTAAATAATAAAGGATAAGTAGGAAATTATAATCAAATGCAGATGCAGAATCAGGGTTATCAGACGCAGATGAATCAGATGCAAAATCAAAATTCACAAATACAGGTATCAAATAATAGAGGACAGGGTTTGCAAATACCACAAGCTCCTATGCCAAATCAGGATGTGAATGGTCAAATGCAAAGGTACAATGCGAACATGGGTTTTCATACCAATGGTCAAATGAATTCGAATGTGTAGATGGCTTCACAATATTTGATGCAGATAGAAGAAAATGACTCAGATACATCAGAATGAGGGTGCCTAAGGGGGGAGGAAGAGTGTGTTCTTGGCGCATCTCTAGAGGTAGATCAGTCAGGTCCCTATGTAGATGGTGAGGTTGATGGCAATGCCATTACATTCCTCGTAGATACTGGTGCTACCCACTCCACTGGGAGAACTGTGAAAATTCCAAACCTACCCCTCTTGGGAGAAAGTATCCAAGTTGTAGGAGTTTCAAACAAAATTATTAAAACACCAGTAACAAAACCAATGAAAGTTCAAATTGGCAATTTTCAAGAACTACACAAATTTGTTGTGTGCGACACAAGTCCAGTTAATCTGTTAGGAAGGGACTTGTTGTGCAAGATGAACTGTTTCATTTATTGTACCCCAGATGAAATAGCATTTCATACAAAAGATGAAGATGTGATTTTTAAAATGTCGAGGCAGGGAACAGAAGTGAATGAATTGTATCCATTGTTTACAGCGAATGATTTGCCAATTGAGTTGAGAGATACAGTGAGTCCTGAGACAATTGCAGGAGTGACACCTGTGATTAATATGTTGATTGAGCAAGGAATACTGAGAGAAATCCTTGGAAGTCCATGCAATTCACCTATAATGGGAATTCGCAAACCGAATGGGAAATATAGGATCGTACAGGACCTGAGAAAGGTGAACCAAATTGTTATACCTTGCTGTCCAATTGTACCAAATCCGGCTGTGATCCTATATAAAATCCCATGTGATGCAGAGTGGTTTTCAGTAATTGATCTGTGTCAAACATTCTTCTCGATTCCCTTACATCCGGATAGCCAATATTTATTTGCGTTCCGGTTTGGGAACCGTGATTTGGCATGGTGCAGAGTTCCTCAAGGGTATACAGAGAGCCCCTCAATCTTCAATCAGATATTGAAGACATGTTTGGAGTATTGCTAAAGACTCAGTTCTGGTTCAATATATTGATGACCTTTGGTTGCATCAAAACCAAGAGAAGTCTGTGTGACAGATACAATTGCTTTACTGAACCATTTGGCAGTAGGTGGGCATAAGGTGTCACCGTCAAAATTGCAGTTCTGTAAAAAAGAAGTTCTTTATCTAGGCCATATCATTGAAAAGGGAATTCAGAAAGTTTCTCAAGATCGGATCAATGCTATTATGCGAATGAATCCACCAAAAACACAGAAAGAAGTTCGAATGTTTTTGGGAATGGTTGGATATTGCAAATGCAAAAACAACAATTGATGGACAGAATGCAGAACAATGTCATACATTCACCCCAGTACAGAGATCTGGGCCTAAATCCATCGTTTTTTTGCTCACCATGCCATTCCAGTTTGAACCCAGCCATATGCAAATCAGTCTTGACCCTGTGCCCGATGGGAACAGTCCAGCCCGAACTGCCAGGCCAGGTCCTCCCTGGACTGGAAACAAGCATCCTAGGACCGGTTTCGGGTTTCACCCCTCTTCAGCCAGGATAGCTTGATTCCAGTGGCATGGAGAGCACGGGACCCACGTCTGGGCATACCCGTCCCACTCGGGGTGACAAATGCAAAAACAACAATTGATGGACAGAATGCAGAACAATGTCATACATTCACCCCAGTACAGAGATCTGGGCGTAAATCCATCGTTTTTTTGCTCACCATGCCATTCCAGTTTGAACCCAGCCGCTTGCAAATCAGTCTTGACCCTGTGCCTGAT
The DNA here is from genome assembly GCA_963921515.1 of Calotriton arnoldi. Taxonomy (NCBI): domain Eukaryota; kingdom Metazoa; phylum Chordata; class Amphibia; order Caudata; family Salamandridae; genus Calotriton; species Calotriton arnoldi. The sequence continues at coordinate 165,439 of CAWUFW010017843.1, forward strand.
GGAAACAGTCCAGCCCGAACTGCCAGGCCAGGTCCTCCCTGGACTGGAAACAAGCATCCTAGTACCGGTTTCGGGGTTTCACCCCTCTTCAGCCAGGATAGCTTGATTCCAGTGGCATGGAGAGCACAGGACCCACGTCTGGGCATACCCGTCCCACTCGGGGTGACAAATGCAAAAACAACAATTGATGGACAGAATGCAGAACAATGTCATATATTCACCCCAGTACAGAGATCTGGGCCTAAATCCATCGTTTTTTTGCTCACCATGCCATTCCAGTTTGAACCCAGCCATATGCAAATCAGTCTTGACCCTGTGCCCGATGGGAACAGTCCAGCCCGAACTGCCAGGCCAGGTCCTCCCTGGACTGGAAACAAGCATCCTAGGACCGGTTTCGGGGTTTCACCCCTCTTCAGCCAGGATAGCTTGATTCCAGAGGCATGGAGAGCACGGGACCCACGTCTGGGCATACCCGTCCCACTCGGTGTGACAAATGCAAAAACAACAATTGATGGACAGAATGCAGAACAATGTCATACATTCACCCCAGTACAGAGATCTGGGCCTAAATCCATCGTTTTTTTGCTCACCATGCCATTCCAGTTTGAACCCAGCCATATGCAAATCAGTCTTGACCCTGTGCCAGATGGGAACAGTCCAGCCCGAACTGCCAGGCCAGGTCCTCCCTGGACTGGAAACAAGCATCCTAGGACCGGTTTCGGGTTTCACCCTCTTCAGCCAGGATAGCTTGATTCCAGTGGCATGGAGAGCACGGGACCCATGTCTGGGCATACCCGTCCCACTCGGGTGACAAATGCAAAAACAACAATTGATGGACAGAATGCAGAACAATGTCATACATTCACCCCACTACAGAGATCTGGGCCTAAATCCATCGTTTTTTTGCTCACCATGCCATTCCAGTTTGAACCCAGCCATATGCAAATCAGTCTTGACCCTGTGCCCGATGGGAACAGTCCAGCCCGAACTGCCAGGCCAGGTCCTCCCTGGACTGGAAACAAGCATCCTAGGACCGGTTTCGGGGTTTCACCCCTCTTCAGCCAGGATAGCTTGATTCCAGTGGCATGGAGAGCACGGGACCCACGTCTGGGCATACCCGTCCCACTCGGGGTGACAAATGCAAAAACAACAATTGATGGACAGAATGCAGAACAATGTCATACATTCACCCCAGTACGGAGATCTGGGCCTAAATCCATCGTTTTTTTGCTCACCATGCCATTCCAGTTTGAACCCAGCCATATGCAAATCAGTCTTGATCCTGTGCCTGATGGGAACAGTCCAGCCCGAACTGCCAGGCCAGGTCCTCCCTGGACTGGAAACAAGCATCCTAGAACCGGTTTAGGGGTTTCACCCCTCTTCAGCCAGGATAGCTTGATTCCAGTGGCATGGAGAGCACGGGACCCACGTCTGGTCATACCCGTCCCACTCGGGGTGACAAATGCAAAAACAACAATTGATGGACAGAATGCAGAACAATGTCATACATTCACCCCAGTACAGAGATCTGGGCCTAAATCCATCGTTTTTTTGCTCACCATGCCATTCCAGTTTGAACCCAGCTATATGAAAATCAGTCTTGACCCTGTGCCCGATGGGAACAGTCCAGCCCGAACTGCCAGGCCAGGTCCTCCCTGGACTGGAAACAAGCATCCTAGGACTGGTTTTGGGGTTTCACCCTCTTCAGCCATGATAGCTTGATTCCAGTGGCATGGAGAGCACGGGACCCACGCCTGGGCATACCCGTCCCACTCGGGTGACAATGCAAAAACAACAATTGATGGACAGAATGCAGAACAATGTCATACATTCACCCCAGTACAGAGATCTGGGCCTAAATCCATCGTTTTTTGCTCACCATGCCATTCCAGTTTGAACCCAGCCATATGCAAATCAGTCTTGACCCTGTGCCCGATGGGAACAGTCCAGCCCGAACTGCCAGGCCAGGTCCTCCCTGGACTGGAAACAAGCATCCTAGGACCGGTTTCGGGGTATCACCCCTCTTCAGCCAGGATAGCTTGATTCCAGTGGCATGGAGAGCACGGGACCCACGTCTGGGCATACCCGTCCCACTCGGGTGACAAATGCCCCATGGGGCACAGGGTCAAGACTGATTTGCATATGGCTGGGTCTTAACTGGGGTGGCGTAGTGGGCAAAAAAATGATGGATTTAACCCAGATCTTTTGACTGGGGGAGAATGTTTGCATTGTCAGCATTCCGTCCATCATTTGTTTGCTGTAACACTTTTCGCCCTAAGTGGGTTGCGTATGCCCAGACGTTGGTCCCTTGCTCACTGCGCCACTGGATTCAAGCTAGCCTGGCTGAAGAAGGGTGACATACCCTGAAACCGGTCCCAGGATGCTTGTTTCCGGTCTAGGGAGGACCTGGCCTGGCAGTTCGGTCTGGACTGTTCCCATGGGGCACAGGGTCAAGACTGATTTGCATATGGCTGGGTCCAAACTGGGGTGGCGTAGTGGGCAAAAAAACGATGGATTTAACCCAGATCTTTTGACTGGGGGAGAATGTTTGCATTGTCAGCATTCCGTCCATCATTTGTTTGCTGTAACACTTTTCGCCCTAAGTAGGATGGGTATGCCCAGACGTGGGTCCCTTGCTCACTGCGCCACTGGATTCAAGCTAGCCTGGCTGAAGAAGGGTGACATACCCTGAAACCGGTCCCAGGATGCTTGTTTCCGGTCCAGGGAGGACCTGGTCTGGCAGTTCGGTCTGGACTGTTCCCATGGGGCACAGGGTCAAGACTGATTTGCATATGGCTGGGTCCAAACTGGGGTGGCGTAGTGGGCAAAAAAACGATGGATTTAACCCAGATCTTTTGACTGGGGGAGAATGTTTGCATTGTCAGCATTCCGTCCATCATTTGTTTGCTGTAACAGGTTGGATATTGCAGGCAGTGGTTTATGAATTTTTCACTGATCGCCAAGCCATTACAGAGATTAACACACAAAGATGTGACAGACCCAATAGATCTTGCTGTGGAAGGCATGAAAACATTCCTGGAGTTGCGAGAGAGCTTATGTCGAGCACCAGCATTAGGAATGCCAGATTTTGACAAAGAATTTGAGTTATTCTGTAATGAACGTGATGGTTGCGCACTGTCAGTTCTAACTCAAACTTGTGGAACAGCACTAAGGCCAGTGGCATATTTTTCTGCCACGCTGGATCCAGTTGCTGCAGCATTGCCGGGATGTTTAAAAGCAGTAGCTGCTACTTGTATGAGTCTTGAACAGAGTGAATCGATTGTAATGGGACATGCTTTGAAAGTGTATGTGCATCATTCAGTTGAGATTTTGTTAACACAAACTCGCACACAGCATCTTACGAGCAGTCTGTTCACAAAATATGAACAAGTGATATTGGGAGCTGAGATTTAACAGTAGCAAGATGTCCAACTTTAAATCCAGCTACATTGTTACCGACTCCAGGCAGTGAAGTGGTTTTGAATGAAGTCGATCATGATTGCCTGGATGTGACTGAATTGTGTACCAAACCAAGGAAGGCCCGATATAAAAGACTCTCCATTGACTGAGTCTGATGTTGTTTTGTTTGTGGATGGATAATGTCTGAGAGATTCAGAAGGATGTTTGCGAGCTGCATATGCAATTTGCACAGTGGCAAATGTGATTGAAGCATCATGGTTGAAGAGAGTAAGTTCTGCACAAGTGGCTGAGTTGGTGGCTCTTACCAGAGCATGTTGCTTAGTAAAGCAAATGAGAGTAACAATATTCACTGACAGCCAGTATGGTGTCCGGGTTGTCCATGATTTTGGGCAGTTGTGGTCTCAACGTGGATATTTGACCTCTTCGGGTTCACCAATACGAAACGGAGAGTGTATAAAAGATCTATTGATGGCAGTACAATTGCCGGCACAAATTGGGGTGGTAAAATGTTCAGCACATAGGTCCGGTTGTGAGTATATCACACTGGGTAACTGATATGCTGATGAAATTGCACGATTTTGTGCTTTGAATACATATTCAATTAATGTAGAACCACAAAATGAACAAATTGGCCAAACAGAATGCAGGTTGGTGTTCTCATCTGTTGAAACATGGGATGAGGTGAGAGAACTGGGAGACATCCTTTACCATGCAACATTAACAACGCAATGCTTTTACATTGCGGTCATTACAACGCAAGTCGTTACAACGACTTGCGCTGGATGGCGCTCTAACCTAAGGAATAGTATGATTTACTATTCCAACACCTTCCCTACTGTACGGAGACTGGAGTTGGAATAGTAAATGATACTATTCCTAAGTCCAGCGCCCTCAGGCGCAAGTCGTAATGACTTGCGTTGTAACGAACGCGATGTAAAATACCGCATTGTAAATGTATGCGTAGTAACGTCATACATTCGAGAGAACTACAGGAAGAAGCAAGTGATTCAGAGAAAGATGGGTGGATCAAATCAGGTTGCACTCGCAGATCAGATGATGAAGTGCGGATCTATAATGATGGAAAACCAGTAATGCCAGACAGTCTGTTATCACAGATGGCAAGGGTCTATCACGGTCCAACACACATAGGTAGAGATGCAATGATCAGTTTGTTTCGTCAAGCATGGTTTAACCTTAAGTTAAGGGTTATTGCAGAAAGTCTCTATCAAAGATGTATTGTTTGTCAGCAACAAAATGCAGGAAGAAAAACAGTAGTTAGTATGGGACAAATTGGCAAAGCTGCAGGCCCATTTACTAGGATGCAACTAGATTTTATCGAAAGGCCTCCTTTCTGGGGACTAAAATATGTCCTTGTTGTTTTGTTTTCGCCGATGGTTTGAGGCATATCCAACAAGACGTAATGACAGTCTAACAGTTGCTAAATTGCTTCTTAGAGAAATCATACCTAGATTCGGTTTCCCAGTCTCTTTGGAATCTGATAGGGGAACACATTTTAATAATGAAATAATTCGGATGATTTGTGCAGCATTGAAAATTCAGCAAAAATGTCACTGTGCCTACTGACCTGAGGCTTCAGGTGTGGTTGAGCAAATGAATGGCACAATAAAATCTAGATTGGCTAGGGTTTGTGCATCCATAACACTGAAATGGCCTGAAGCACTGCCATTGGTGTTAATGAGCTTGAGAAGTATCCCAGACAGAAGAACAGGACTGTCCCCACATGAGATTGTGATGGGCAGGGCTTCGAGACAGCAGACAGTCCCAGCAAATCAACTAACGAACATTACTGATGATTTGGTACTAGATTATTGCAAAGGATTGGCTGACGTGGCATGTTCTGTGTCTCACCAGGTTGGAGAAGTTGCAACAACAACACAGCAAGAACAGGGGCATGACCTATGCCCTGGCGACTGGGTGCTTGTGAAAAAGCACGTAAGGAAGTCTTTCCTAGAGCCACGATGGCTTGGTCCCTATCAAGTAATATTGGTGACGACAACTGCTGTTAAGTGTGGAGGTTTGCCGGATTGGATACATGCAAGTCACACCAGAAAAGTCCTAAATCCACTTGAAAGTGAAGAACTTGTTGAAGAAGAACGACGTGAATAAAGAAATGTTCCAAGGCGAGTTGAGAATCAAGTAGATTGAGCACAAGTTATTGGGACTGATGAAAATGATGCTGTAACTGTCAATGCTTAAAACAAAGTGATCCCTATAAGCTGCAACACAGAAAAAAGGAAAGGGGTTCAACAAAAGAAAGCACTGAATCAATTATAAGTGACTTTGACAATGAAAATGGAAAAAGAACAAAGAGGGGAGACAAGTGGCCAAAAGGAGTAAAAAGAGTAAAATACACTCTAAATAAGAAAGTTCCAGAAACAGTAATTGAAATTTCTAGCCAATCTGAACAAAGTGAAGTAGAAGAAGAAGAAGAGCAAGTGCGAAGAACAAAGAGAAATAAAGTACCAAATAAGAAATACACAGCACCTGAATGGACATATGTGGTGACTGCTTCAACGAATGATTGAGAGAAATAATTTCTTGAATTCTGTTCAAAAAGCAGTTGCTCATACAAGCCACCCTAAATGAACTGTTTTTCTGAAACGGGTGCAGAAATAGAGAGAGGAGATTTATGAAAATAAATTAATTCTGAAAAGTTCTGAAGCAGAAGCAGAAGAAGAGCTAAAGGCTCTGAAAGGTGTGGGGTGCACAACCTAGTCTAGCAGAATTTAGTTTAGTAATTTTTGATTAAATGTTTGAAAAACTAATTTTTGATGAAATCTTTGAATTTTTGACTAATTTTTTAGAATGGATAGAACTAAAACTGAAACTGGTAAACGGAATCAGGGTATATTTAAGCGAATATGTTTTAATGTTTGTCTTGCATGTGTTACATTAACAATGTTTGTATGGTTGGTATTAACATTTGTAGTCCTACATTTTATGCTTATTAATGTAGTTAATATTACTAATAATAATGAGCATGTAACAGTAGACGCTAAAAGAGATCTGAAAGAAGATCCAGAGACTAATAATAAGGAATTAACTGGAAATGTTTTACACTTGGACAAGTCAATTAACGACTTCTCACTAAATGTCTTTACTAAACTTCTTTACGAGTGAGTGGACACTATGGATGCGAGAGATTGTTATGTCTACCTGCAGTTACCTATGTCTTGGCTGAGGGGGTGACTTATCATCACCTTCCCCTAACATATGGTATTTCATGTAGTGTACTAACAAGTCTGTTTTATGGTAAGGAGACATTTCAATATTTCTATTCAAATCTTGATCTAGTATTTTCAGAAGTTCCTGTTAGAAAGAATATGAATATAGTGTATAGTGTAAGGAATGCAGAATATGTGGGAGATCTTTTCCATTCTACTAAAACAATAGATACAATCCTGTTAATCCTTTCAATCCTCTGCACTGCTAATTAATCTACCCCTAATTTTTATTTATTTTCTTAGTGTGTGTTTTTGTGTCCTTGTATTTTACTTTTTTTCAATTTTGTTGTGTTTTTGTGACTTTTTGTACTATTTTTATTATTCCTTTACTTCCTTTGTATTTCATTTCCTTCCTTCCTTCCTTCCTTCCTTCCTTCCTTCCTTCCTTCCTTCCTTCCTTCCTTCCTTCCTTCCTTCCTTCCTTCCTTCCTTCTTTCCTTCCTTCCTCCCTCCCTTCCTTCCTTCCTTCTCCTGTTTTTCTCTTTTCCTCCCACCCAGCGCCATGTCAAAACAGGAGAGCGGCAGCGCCAGGACCCGACCAGCCGCCTACCCTGTAGATGGTGGCGCTGCCGAGGTGTGCAGCCCTGGCTATGTTCAGTGAGGTGGAGGTGGCAACACAGTTTTTTTTGTGCAAAGCCACCTTCCCTCCATGCTGGCAGCAGACGGCAGGCCTCTCAGTGGGTACCCCCTGCGGGAGATTCAGCTGTGCTGGGGGAGGGTGCGCCAGTTTCAGCTAAGGCATTGCTTGGTGCTACCTAATCATACTCATCAGCGCTCACTTTGCTGATTAATTAAGAAGCAATTGCAGACTCTTCTGTCCTCCTGTCACTATAGTGAATCAGTCATATCAGTGAGTTAGCATTCTCTGTGACTTTCTTTATGTAGCTCATACAGTCCCAAGCTATTTCACAGTGATGTGTAGTATGTATCTATGCATTGGAAAAAGGGGAGACCGAGTTTATCCATCAAGGGAGTTGAGAAATGAGAATAGAATTAAAGATCATTCAGTGCAATGCATTAATTCCAAATGTACATTTTGTTAAGGAACTTTGGAATAGGGATTTTAGGATTAGGATAGCCAACTCAAAGACAGTCAATAGATACGAATCTAGTACTATAGGCGATCTGTTTTAGAAAAGTACAATGTGACTGCGTTATAATACTTTTGTGGAGATTAACTCTACTACTAATCAATTTTTTTTATCTTCTTCATATCTTACATCAGCACCCAAGAGCAAGAAGAGGGGCAGGGCAGAGGAGGGTCCGGGAAGAGCATCGGAAGAGGCGCCGACCACCAGCGCCACTGCTAAGGGCTCCGCTCATCCTAGTAAGTCCTATCGTTCATTATAACTATTTCTCTAAAGTTGGGTTTTGTGATTGTTGTGGGCTTGGGGTAGAATCTTGGGGTATTAGAATATTGGGGCTGGGTTCCAGGACGGGAGTCGCTGCCTGGAGCCTGGTGATGCTGGAAAGAAATAAAGGGGCATATTAGCAAGACTGGCGATAAAATTATCGCCGCTTTAGCGGCAGGAAACTGCCGCTAAAACGGCGATAATGGGCTTGCTAATATGCGTTATGGATTCAATAGAGCCCAGGTTAGATGTGCAGGACATCTAACCTGGGCTTCTATTGGAATTCTATAACGCTTATTAGCAAGTTAATTATCGCCGCTTTAGCGGCAGTTTCCTGCCGCTAAAACGGCGATAATTTTATCGCCAGTCTTGCTAATATGCCCCAAAGTTTCTCTGACACCCTTACCTGCCAATTTCCTTTTACATGGCGACGAGGGCGGGAGATGAACCCACGCATGCAAAGCAGAATGGATTAGCTCTTTTTCCTCTGCTCATTTTCCTGTCTGTACTAGTCTCTATTTCACTTATATTCTGCTTTGTTGGTAGTCTTTCCCTCTCTCCTATAAATCTCGTGGCACTGTAAGACTAACAACAGCTTTTTGGTACTCTACTGTCTACTGTGAAGATTGAAGAACCATATAAGCGAGTATTATAAATAATATTCAGCATGTATATTTTATTGAGAAGGCTTTCTTTTTCTTGCTTATGCTCTAACAGTTATCAAGAGAATGGCCATGGTCATGGACCCCCCATGTTGTGCTGAGTAATTCATTTAAACAGAATACCAGCAGTATGCATGACAGTGCAGCATGGATGGTAAGTATGAGGTCCTATTGCATTTGCCAATCAACACCATATGTCTTTCATCGACCATTATTCCACCCCTTCATTGTGCTTCAATAGCACTGCCCCTCTATTACAAAAAGTTTTTAGTTGGCTTCACTACCTGCTCAGAGCGATATTTTTGTTAGAAGATACTACAGAGCTAACCGAACTGTAGTGATAAATTGCGGTGGTATTTTATTTATTAAAAAGAATAAGGGGCGGCGTATCTGGCACCTAAAAAATGTATAATTGTTTTTCTAGCCACACCGTCCACCTGTGCCGCCGTCTCAAATGCCGCTGCACAAGGAGGAGACTCAGTTGGAGGAGGAGAAGCAGCAACAGGGACGGGCAGAGGTAAGTCACATTGCTTGCTCATTGACAATTACTATTATACTCACAAGCTACAAGGGCATTGTCCCGACTCGTGATCATGAACCCCCCACTTTACCAGTTGCAGCGGTGGTTGAGTTATGGCCTCTTCTATCTGCAAATCAGCAAAAGCTCACATAATGAACGCTAAAAATGATGGCTTGAGCAAACGGGAACGAATAGAAGGTTAAAAGAAAGGATGGGTGAAATGGTATATGAGTGAAAGCATGCATGGGTAGGTGAACGGGTGCGCGGGTGGTTATTGGATAAAGGGATGGATGAGTGGTTATTGGATAAAGGGATGGATGGGTTGAAAGAAAGGGTGTATACAGAATGGATGGATAATGGATTTGAAATTTTGGTGAAAGACTGGATGAGAGAAAGTAAAACTTAAATCATGTTTGCTATGGGTGAATATAGAAGAATGAAAGGATGGATGAATAATTGGATTGCTTGGATGAATGAGCAAGGGAGCTCTTCTGGAGAGGGGCATTTTGCTCAACTACTTCGCTTACTTTGTTTTATGGTTATCAAAGCTATGGTTCAAAGCCAGGGGGTGTATATTTAATTCTTATTCTACTCCCTGGACTCACTGTATCTGTTAAGTGAGGCATATATGTATCCCACCCATCATCATTCACCATCCCCCGCCCTGCCCACTCATAACCGAAGTGTAATATGGTTCAATTTCGTGACTGCAGTGTTGGCTGTGCAATATGCGTCTGCCTCAGTTAATGCAGCATTTACAAAGTTTTTAATGCATTGCAAACTGAACACACAAGGTGTGTTGCCCACTCAGTCACATCTTAGTACTTCACTCCTTTATTCATTCCTAAGTTCTTATAACCCAGCCTACCAAAAATTTTTACAAATCCATTCTTGGCATGTGCCACGTTTTATGGCCATGTAAAGTAATTCCAAAATATATTTCATGGTTTCCCATAGCAGGTTCATTTTACATCTGTTCAGATTTTTCCCTTTCGACTTTCATCAACTACATCAACTGTAGTAACTGAATAAGCAAAAGCTTAATAGTCATATGACAAATCGATGATCAGTGGCACCCCTCTATTCTATATCAAAATGTCTACCTACCCGCCTAATCCCTCTACATTACTCTGCAGTAGGATAAGTCAAGTTTGCTTTCCATACTGCCCAGCAAATGAATTTCTTGGAAATAATTTGTGGTGGTAGGTGAGGTCAGTGAGTAAAGTGGGACTAGGTGCCTGATTTGATATCAATTTTGGCAATGGGATAGTCTCTGATGAACGTGCCAAATACAATCTATATAGCCTGTTCCTTTCCCTGTAGTGCAGTACATAGTTTTCCCCAATGTCTACTTACAGCAGACAGGATACTATCAACATTTTGTATATGAGGTGTGTGATGTAGTATCTTATTTACTATTCCTCTGCCTCTTTGGAGTCAGGATAGAAAGTGAAAGGCATTTGGAGAAGAGCGGGCCATTGGAATTAAAGATAGAAAATTGTCAACAACAGCTGCCCCAGCTGCGTACAGTAGCCAAGTACCCAACGCCCTGGCTAGCATGCCTCCATTAATTTGGCACAACACAACTTGTACTCCATAGTGCATAATGCCTTACGCATTAATGAGAGATAATTTATTTTTAGTTTTCCACTCAAAGTGTCTGTTTCATTATTAGAAAAGCCTTTGAAAGAAAAAAAAAGTAAAATCGCTGTTTTTTAATCCAGTGTTATTCTGCCTTATTACTTTTCTGCCAGACAGTCAGTGCTTTTTACGTGAGGTATGTGTTGGTAAAATATAAAATTGGCCTTGTTACTCTCCTAATCATAATCACATAAAATTCCAATGGCACTGGGGGACCAGCAACGTACTGCTACTGTGCCACCCACTAATTGTAAACAATTGTTTGCACAGAGCATTATTTACAATTGGTCTTTTCTCTTTTTCTTTTTCTTGATATAGCTACTCCTGCTGGTCCACCCATAGCACCCAACAGGCAGGAGATAGCGCCCCGACTGTGGTGGCAGAGGCTGGACACAGTCAAGCTGGAATATCAGTGGCTGGGGGCCCATGCGGATAAAGAAGAAGAGACTGAAATAGCTGCCTTTCAGCTTGGCCCCAGTTCAGCCAGTCAGCCACAGCCTTCAGCCTCCCGGCCATTCTATCACTGGTGCTGCTGCCAGCTGCCAGGGGCCCTGACTGGAACTGCTGCCGCTCTCTCCCTCTGTGACAGGGTATTGCTGCGGCCCATCCTGCAGTGCATATGGAGAGCCGGCTGGACAGGATAGAGTGGAGCCTGGACCAACTCTGGACCCAAATGGACAATGCCCTCTTTTAGCCCTTTTTCAAATTTTTTGTTTTGGTGGGAGGGACTTGTTGTGAGTGGAGAGGGTGGGAAGGTAGTTGGGACCGGGTTTTTTTATTTGTTGGACATTTGGACATTGGTTGTGGAATGAGGATAGGTCACTTTGTTTGGGGAGAGGAGTGGGCCTGTTGTGGGTGGAGAGTGTGTTTTTTTGTAAAAACATACAGTGGAAACTTTTATTTCTTCATGATTTATGCATGAAGTAGTTTTTTGTGTTTTACTTTTACTGTGTACTGCTGCCTTTTTAGTTACTCATCCAGTTTTTTTTCTAATCTACTTATAAAAATGCATGCCTGTTAGTTATAGTTAGTTATATACATCTGTAACTATCTTGACCATTTGGGGGATGCTGCCATGACTTATATTTCCTACAACATCCTAGATAAATGATTTCTTATGCAGTAGCAGTTACTTGCTGACTTACTAACTTAACTAGTTCACTTCACTCCAACTTTCTCTTACCTGAATATAGATGAAGCAATAACAGGGAAGGCATCACAACTTCACAAGCAAGGTCCCATTCCCACCCAGGTGAGCTCCAACTGTAGGATTGATCAGAAGGATTATCCATCGCAGATAACTAAATGGAAATAACTGAATTAGTGGGTTATAAATTATATCATAGCTTCACAAAGAATTGAGACCAGACTACTACATGACACAACAAAGCATAACTGATAGTGAAAACATAACAAAAATAGCAAGAGTAACTCCTGCTTAGCAATGGGGAACTAGTATTTAATTAAAACTAAAGGTACAAAATCCTTAAGTGATAAATAGTGGACTCAAAGTCTGGAGTGGACAAGGTTAAGCTTTTATGCAACATAAGGCCTGCATGATGATGCTAACGACTGATGTTCTTCTATATCTAAACTATGGATCACTTTTATGTGCGTGTGGGTAAATGGGGAAAGTGTGGGCCTTTGCTTAGGTAATAGAAGATCCTGCAGTGAGTTGGTGTCGCTTTCACCACATCTGCTCCACTAAGTGTGTGATCCATTTATGGTGTAAATTAAGTCACACCTCAATAAATCACACTGCCCGGGGAAGAGGGTTATGGGTTTGATGAATGGATGGGAAAAGGGATTTGGGGAAAGGTGTATCAAAGACAAACACTACACAAGGACAATATTCATCTGGGTGATGACCAGCTCATCATCTTCATTAATCTGTTGTGGAAGGAAATGAAGGAATGAGTATGACACAGTACAGCTAAATGCATTGCAAATAGTCCTTCTGCCCCAGAGACCCAAGTTATCAGATATTTAAATATTCTGTCTTCTAGGTTTGAAAAAATCAAATTATGGAAGAGTTAACCTATCTAGTTCTAAAAATGTGATTGTTAAAGGAAAAATGATACTGTATTGCAAAATTAGGTGGCACATCTGCATTCTCCTCTGGAATGTCCATCACTCTTGGGTGCCTATCTGGACTGGTCTGGTAGGTAAGCAGGAGTGTTGAGCTCAGCTTTCGCGTTTCGTTCATGCAGGAGACAAGAAGGCCAGTGAATTATAAAACAGAAACTGTATTGTAGAGTCAAGGAGAAGGACAGAAGGATGGGAAGCTTCATGAGGAGTGTACCAAGAAGACTCAGAGGCAGAGCACAAACAAAGGGACTCAGAGTTTCACTTTTGCCACCAGGGCAACACACACTCAGCAGCATTTCACAAATCAATGCACCTCTCTCCATTCCACATAGATGAGTACTAGGCCTCAGAGTCATGGTTTCCTTTTGAAGTTGATAACTTCTTTCTTCTAGCTGTTGGTGAGGTAGTCCCATCCTGAGTTCTTCTATCCTCCTCCCGACTCCGAGTAACTCCATCCCAGTCATGACCCGAGCAAGATAGACGTGTAGTGCACTGCTGTTGGAAAACAAGTAGAGAAACTGAATTGCAGTATTTTGTATAGGTTTTTGCTTGTTAACTAATGTGACTGGTCTGGTCTCTGAAGAACCAGAAAAAAGGAGAAGACCCTGCAAGTAAATCTGGCTAAGTGTGAAAGGGCCAATAACCTTCAGGAAAAATGATTACACAAACATTCAGGCCCCAAACATTGCAAATCATCTTATCAAGTTCCCAAATTACATTTGAACACCCTCCCTCACAGTCTGCCACCACATGAGTCCTCACTCACAATCGCTCAATAATATATCACTGATTTGTTCAATAATTGCCTGTTCTAATCCAAGCACAGCGGTAGGTACAAAATTGTATCTCCTCTTTGATGAAGCAAAAGATTGGAATTTGGAAGTCCTGTAAATCAAATGATCTTCTGGGGCAGCCCTTCTAGGTAATGAAAAAAAGACTGATAGGAGTGGACTGCATGGGTTACTTTTTTCTAAGTAAGTTTGTGAAGGCCAAATAACCTCCAGGAAAAATGATCACCCATCATTTAGTGCCCAAACATAGCAAATTATCTCAATCAAGTTTACAAATTACAGCTGGACACCCTCCCTCACAGTCCCTCACAGTCTGCCTCATGACTCATGCATAAATCATCACTCGCAATCACTCACTCTCTGTTGCAATTGTTGAAGTTAGCTCTTCCAATCCAATGGAATAATAATCTTTTAAAAAATGGAGGTTAGTGTGCGCCTATGGCAGGCAATGTGCTCAAGGTGGAAATGGAATTATCATTTAAAAAATGAATGATGCTGATGTGTCTGCAGTGCACCGTAGCCAGGGTGTCCAGGAGGAAATTGAATTATACCTAAAAAGGTGAATGCTGTTGCGCGGTTGTGCGCCTACGGTGGATAGATGGATGGATGTATTGACTGAGGCATGATGAAGAAAAACGAAAAAACAATTTTAAATTAAAATAAAAAAATAAAAATGTAAAAGAATTAAAATAAAAAAAATTACATTTTAAAGGAAAAATACAAATACAAATAAAAAATTTAAAAATTTAAAAATTAGAAAGATAAAATTAAAATTAAAATTAAAAAAATCAATAATTGCCGATGTTTGTATGGGAGGGTGAGAAGAAAAATATTGTGAGGCAAGGAGGTGCTAGTTGGCCTTACGGCAGGGCGGTCAACCTCGAATTTGGGGAACCGGGTTCGAGTCTCGGCAATGACGCTGAACATCCTGTGATTCTGCGCAAATCACTTAATCTCCCTGTGCCTAACAAAAATGAATGTGTCCTCATGTAACGCAACTGGTGCTCCTGTAAAGCGCTCTGATACCCGATACCTTCAGGACAAGTTCGCGCTATATAAAACTCCGTAAAAAATAAATAAAATAAATAAATAAATAAAAACAAGGCAAAAAATACATGTACTATATAAGCACTGTTCATCAAAATCATATTCTTAATGTACTTTCTACAATGATCCTCAAGCATATTATTAAACTGATTTCCCATCCATCCATTTAAGCCTATGGCAAAGGCATACTGGCTGGATGCACAAAATGGCTGCCAGCCAGTGTCACATGGTCAACCAACAGCAGCAAGCAAGAAGGCATGGGGGACAAAGAACACATGCAAGCCTATGGCAAAAGCACACCGGCTGAATGTGTAAAGCGTTTGTGCAGCACACGCACACAGCAGCAATACAATAGGCACACCACAAAAGAAACTCCACACAAGGTTATATAAAAATAGCCTTTATATTATCCATAAAAACACATTAGAACACAATCACATATAATAATACACTGTTCCACTAGGCACTTGTCATGACTTCACAGGGATTACATGAATCACTTAGGCCAATCAAGCCGCTGTCATAAACAGTACAGTTAGGTAGGAGTAGGCAGAACATAATTAGCAGTTCACCATAGTAAACACTTGTAGCGTGTAAATATTATCAACATATCCCCTCACTGTACAGGTGGTGCAACCCTGTTAATGTAAACATAATCACATCAGGGCATAACACATCACAGTATGGCATGTGTACCACATATTATGCATGCATCATAGTCACATCATTACTGTGTGCATATTGGAACTCTCAGGCCAACAGTAGGCATATCACCACCATTAGTGCACAGTGCATAGGGTGCAACATATCCGCATTGCCAACTGTCCACCACCCATCTGGGAACAACAGTCACCTGCGCTCTTATGCGGGTACCGGGGGTCTTCCCGTAGGCTTCTGGGCCACGTGCCCACCTACTCCTGGGAATGCGGTAACCCTAGCCAGGGGCCTCTGTGGAGGTCTCACCCCGGGATTCCCAAGACACCACAAAGCCCCTAGGTAGATGCGACCAGGAGGGAAGGCACCCGCACTGCCCAAGATGGCGGGAGACCTCCCCTTGCCGAAGGCTGGCAGTCTACGGGCACACGGCTCAGTCGGGTGAAGCTCAGCCCTCCCAATCACTGGGGACTGAGCGTGTTAGGCGGCAGCCATCAGCTGCGACTGGACTCCAAATGGTGGGAGGCGGCCTCCGACAGCGCTCGGGGCTCGTTCCAACCCTCCACCTCACGGGGTCTGGCGCGGGAGATATTGCTGCTCCCAGCCCCACCCAATACCTTCTGGTCATTGAAGAATGCGCTACGGGTCCTCTGTGATCTGCAACCACCAGGCTCTCTCTTCTCTTCGTTTCTCCTGTTGCAGGTAGCCCGCTCAGCTCTTTGCGCCCCGGCAGCCTCTGGGAAACCCCCTCTCCACACGGGGCTTCAGTACAAGCAGGAGGCACCGAAGTGGATGCCTGCTGTGCCCCGGGGGGACCTCTAAGGGTGTGCTCACTCCGAGGGCCAGTAACAGGGCAAGGCCCCCTAAGCCCCCGGTCTCCACAGCGCTGAGGGCGTCACCAAGAAAAAGCACTCTCAAGGGCACGCTCAGTTCCACAGGGCTGCCGACAGGAACCAGGCAAAGAGCACAGCACCCACCACACACTGTGCTCAATTAGGTAGGGCAATAAAATTGAAGGTAAAGTGCTTCGCCTGTCCTCACCATGAAGACTGAAACCAGGGAAGCAGGCAGCAGGCCAGCACACAGGGCCCTGGGGCAGGGATGCAGTCCCTTCAGCCTATCAGCTCCCCAGGCAAAGTCACAGTGGCGGTTCCATGCCAACACAGCACTACCCTGGTCCCACGCAGTGTCTTCTTTTTCAGTCCTGTTCCAGAAGTTCCCCAACATGAGTTCACAGCCCCAGTACTTATAGGGCATATGTCTTTGTTCTCCCCTGCCCCAGGGCTCTGAGCCCAGTCCAAACCAGTTCTGGGGGGCACTTAAAAATCTCCTTACAGTGCACAACACTCTCCATTGTAAGTGTAAGCCCTGGCCCCAGACACACCACAGGGGTGCGGAGCCATCATTTTGGAAGGCAGGCACAGCCCTATTCAGGTGCAGGTGCTACTCCTCCCACCACTCCAAATGCAGACCAGGCCTATTCAGCCTAGCGCTGACTCCTCCAGACTCTCTGGAGCCACTGCACCTTCCCAGCCCCTATCACTCCAAGGCTAGACAGTCAATACACAACAGGCAGGCACAAAGACACATAGCACACAGAAATGCCTACTTCTAAAAGTGTAATTTCTAAAATAGTGATAATAAATCTGCAAACACTAATATGCAGCATTTATCACCACTATTCCAAACATACCAAACTTGATCACGCTACCCCTCTCATGTCAGCAATTACCACTGAAGCACATATCAGGAAATCCCCAATGCATCCCTATGAGAGGGCAGCCTCACAGCAGTGAGAAACCAAATAGGCTGTTTGTCACTACCAGGACATGCCACACAGTTAAGGCACATGTCCTACCTTTTACCTACACTGCACCCTACCCATTGGGCTAGCTAGGGCCTACCTTAGGGGTGACTGATATGTAATAAAAGGGGAGTCACGGACGTGGCAACCACTTTATGTGCCACGTCACAGCGGCAGTAAACTGCGAGCGCAAGCCCTGCAGTGGCAGAGGCCTGAGACAGGTTTGAAAGGCTACTTTGGTGGATGGAGCAAGCAGCGCTGCAAGCCCACCAGTAGCATTAAATTTACTGGCCTGGGTATATGGGATACCACTGTACAAGGGACTGACAGCTAAATTAAATATGCCAAACAGGTGTAGACCAATCTTACCAAGTTTACCATAGAGAGCACATGCACTTTAGCACTGATCAGCAGTGATAAAAGGCCCAGAGTCCCAAAACCACCAACGACAGGTCAGAAAAAATACAGGAGGAAGGCAAAAAGTTCTGGGATGGCCCTGCAAAAAGGGCCAAGTGCAACATCCTCTGGTCATGCTTTAGTCAATAATCTGGACATTGGGAGTAATGTATTCATTAAAAGGGTAATGAAGGGTGTGAGACTAAAAAGACCACCAAAGACACGCTATGAATCCATGTGGGACGTCAACTTGATATTTAAAGTATTTAGTTCTTGGTCAAACAATACCTATCTCTCCCTTAAACAAATTTCTATGAAACTTGCTACCTTACATGGTTTGATATCTTTTAAAAGAGTATCCAACATCAAAGTTCTAGAAATATCCAACAGATTTTATTCAAGTGAGGTTGTACACTTCGATGTCTGGAAAAGAACCAAGACCAAGTCTGATTCTGTTTTCTACCCTTTCTTTTATGATTGTGAAAAATTTTGTGTGGTAAGATGTATGAAAGAATATGAAAGTGAGATTTTAGAATTCAGAGCGCATGGAGTTGACCAACTTCTTTTGTCTTATGTAAAACCTCATAAACCAGTTTTAACAGCAACACTTGCCAGGTGGATACGTATGATTATGAGTGAGGCCGGTGTTGACCTTTCAAGGTTTGGAGCTCATTCTTCAAGATGAGCAATGTCTAGTAAGGTTTTTTGATGAGGTGGCTCTTTACCAGAGATTCTTAAAACAGCTGACTGGTCAAACGTAAACACCTTTGTTAAATTTGATTTAAAACCAACAGAGCATGTTAGTAATTTAGCCTTCAGGGGCTTTAAACATGCATAATGGTAGCCTCCAGTCTTGTAATGAAATTGTAAGCAAAGACAAGCCTAGAGAAAAACATGTTTTGAGCAACAGTGCAATCAATTTGAAGTCATATAAAAGGTTGAGATTATTAACTAGTTATGAGAAAAGAAATAAATGTAAACATTGTGAAATAATCTGCAGAGGGAGGAAAGCAACAACACAATGTCTAATAACTGGTTAAGATACAACCTGCATATAAGAAAGCAAATATTAAAGAAATGAGATATTTTGTGTCTTGAAAACCAGCAAAGAGAGATTTCCTCAAGAACTGAAAGCAAAAGGAAAGAACTTTGATTCTGGAACACAGAGAAAAACATAGCACAATTTATTGCTCTAAAGGCAGTTGAGAGCACTCTATGAGATTTGAATTAAGGAAACCCTCACCACTGAGTGAAGTAAGTGGTAAAGAGTAATAAAGGGGTGAATAGTGTCAGAGAACTGATATACAAAGTGTGATTATTGATTGTGGTTCTAGTCCATCATGTTGAATTCTACCTAAACAACCTAAGAGATACTTTATGTTAGGATCGGAAGAAGCCTTTGGACAAGTGAGGGGGAAATGGTTAAAAAAGGCCCCCCAACACTAAGAAGATCAGAATCTATGTCCCTAATTCCCACCCCACTTCCCCCTGAGAGGTGCATTCGCTCATTGTTATCTCCGTTA
Organism: Calotriton arnoldi; assembly: GCA_963921515.1. Lineage (NCBI taxonomy): Eukaryota > Metazoa > Chordata > Amphibia > Caudata > Salamandridae > Calotriton > Calotriton arnoldi. Next base: position 184,582 of record CAWUFW010017843.1, read on the forward strand.
GAAGACGTACCTTATTTAGGGATTGTCTGGATCCATAATACTCTTGCAGCTTTTGGAAGGAACATAACCGAGACAGGTTTGTGGCCTTGACAACAGCATACAGTACGAGCCATAGGGACATACACAGATAAACTGGAAACATTACTGGACAACACTGTCACAAAAATACTCACTTATATTGTCAGGCGCATTTCACCTACCATCTTTCTGCTATTCAAATTCTCCCAGCTAAGCATGGCAGGTCTACAAGGCAGTTTTCAGGATTCTTATGTGTGGTGATGTCAGTCAAAGATGCCATGATTTTTGATGGGAGTAAATGCCGAGTACATCCTGGGCCGTTGTATGTGCCCAACACTTAAGGTCCTCCCAAGTTTTTGGCAGTCCTTTCCCTTTACAGGTGTGGAAACCCACTGCACTGCAGCGCATATCACTCTCTTGTCAAATATGGGCCTGTGCTGCAATGCTCAACTGGGTTTCTGCACCCACATAGAGCTGAGAATACTTCTGGAGGACCGCTATTCAAAAAATCTCTAGCTCTTTATCTATTAAAAGTGGGTTCCCCTTTTCTTGTAACTCATTCATCTTGAGGGGTTTGATGTACAAAGGAGAATACTGGAAGATAATGGTGATGCAGTGAAAGGGTGTCTTAGAATGACCATAAAATGGCTGGCTTCCTATTCCTATATATTCTAGTAGGTGGATATCTCTACCCAACACATGGAGGTCTTTGTCACACATGCAGAAAGAGGGAGAGTACATGTTAAAGGGAGTTGAATTGTACTAGGGGAACCACATTTAAAGTGTAAAACAAGTATGCATACATAATTGTATACACTATGTGAATCATTTTGTTTATGCAGAAAATGAAAATCTGATAGATTGAGTGTGAAAGTGAAGTGCAAGTATATTAATAAATTGGGCAAAAACGTTTGAGTGTGAAATTATGACATTATGTTAGTGCAACACTGTTTATGTCAGGATGGTATAGACTGTAATAGTCAACCATTCATCATTGGCAGGACATTGCCCATCCATAATCATGCACCATGCAAATCAGCAGCTCATGTGAAAAAAGAAGCGACTAGTCCATCATGCACCTGCAGACCTTGTTCTCCATTCTATGATTCTATGCCCCACTCTAAATATAGTACATCATCTATGCATGCATGCTGTCATAGGGCAATGTGTGTCTGTTGCGTTGTAGTAAATAGTGATTGAGTATGTTTTAGTTGCCATCCATCAGAAGCACACGGAGCCCGAGTGTGAGATGGTATAACTTATGAATAAAAAATATGTCACTGAAATTGCCAGTAAACAATGGATACCTAAGAGGTGACTGACAGAAGCTATAGCTGTCATGTGTGCTTCAAAGAAAGGCAGTGTACACATCAGTGAAAGAGCCCATGGCATCACAGACAGCTTGTGCATTGATGGTGTTCCCTATGGTGACGTGGCTAAAGTGCCACATGGGTGCAATCAATAGCACCTAATACATTAGGGAAGTGGGCAAAGGCATAGAATTCACTTGCCTCTCTTTTCTTTTCCTCCAGTGACTGGTGCACTTTACTGATGCATCTCAGGACCTGGTGCAAGCACTGAGAATGGCTTGTCTGTGAGATGTCCAAATTGTCAGAATTGTCAGAATTGAGCCTCTGCCAAGCTCTATTGGCCCTGAAATGGAATGCATCCAGTCTTCTGACATGGGCAGGTATGGTTGGTAGTAGGCAGCATGTGAATCAAGCTCCTGTTGTCATTCTAGAACCATATCAAGGATCATTTTGTCATAGGGTTTCTGCACATACAGAGCTATGCACAGGATAATAGGACCTTGGAATATAGCGGTGAGCCAACCATAAACCTCAGCACCCAAAACCCCAACCCAACTAGCCTTAGCGTCCCATTGGCACCAATGTACCAATGCTTAGACAACCCAAAACACGGTATCTCTCTCTCAGGACTCGCAGAGGCAAGAACACTCTTTCGTCACATTGGTACCTGTCCACAACATGCGTATGAAGAGACACTGTATAGGTTAAAATGTTTATTTCAACTTACGTGCTCTAAGATACAGTACACGTGTCAGTACTAGTAGCATAATACATAAGAACAATATAATCAGCATAGTTACTACTCCATAGAATACGAACGGGGAAAGCATCTCATAAAGCAGTGGATATATGTCTAACTAACATTACCACCCTCCCCGTGCTGGAAGCCAGTTTATTATAATAATAGAAGACCTTTGGGCTTTGACTAGCGAACCCCCATACCTCAGTCTCTTGATGCAAAACTACATCAGCAAACAATCACAGCTCTTCTCTCTGGAAAGGTCGTCTCCAAGTGCTATCTTAGAGCAAGCGATCACATTATTAAAAGCACACTATTTTCTCAATGGCAGCTGTACATGGTGTTATGTCTAGGTGCGAGGGACGGGCCAAATCAGTAGGAACCAGGGAGTTGTTATTCGACCTTGTAACTGTTGTTCAGACTGAGCCCAAAAGGGAACAGGAGAAAAGGTGAGAAACAGAACATGCAGACTGTGGTAGAATAACTTGGCAATAACAGAGGGCGACAGAACAACATCCAGTAATAACGTGCGCAAGAGTCATCATGGCAGCCAGGCCTGCGGTGACGTAGCCAGACCTGCCAGGAGGCCATGAGCCACAAGACACCCTCCCCTGGACAGTCCATCGGCCACGACGAAAAGGAAGACAGAGTTCCAAACACTTGAGCAGAATAGAGGTGGTCCAGTGACAATTAACGGCAAGTCAATCAATCCAAAAATGTGGAAGAGCAGAAAAACGCTATACCGTCTAAAAGGACATCATTGGAATCGTCAAAAACGTAGACGCCATCCAGTCCAACAGGTCAAAGCTGCAGGAATGTTCTTCAGAGTATGGAGCATCCAAAAGCAATGCGGGACAGCTTGCGTGATATTCAATATAACTTTGTTGTAGGAGATCCTGAGCAGCCGCCCAGATATCCCATTGTGCCAAAATCCCCAGTGCAGCCGCACGCATCATAAAGCCAGCAGCGGAACAGTCCCGTTCATGGGCCTCTAAGGGACCCACCAACCGAACAAAATCCGGGACCGACAATGACGAATTGGAGAGGCAATAATCCATGGTCCATGTAAACGGACAGCGGATGCAAGACATCACAGGTTGCACGCAAGTGAAATACGCGAAAGGAAAGGGTGTAGGACACACTGATAGTTGCCAAGGGCAGAACATCGAAGCCAACCAGAAGTCGATCACGGAGCAGTTGGAGGCGTTCGGGATCGATAAGGGCCCAGTGGAGTGCAGCCATTGCGCAGAAAACAGACCAACAGCAAGACACCGGCCGCCAAAGCGAGGATTAATGGAAAACCACCAAAGACGCTAGAAAAAATAGAATGAATGAATGCCGGTATCACACCGAAAATAGTTTGAAAGGTGGACACGAGGCCAGACCCCACAACCTTAAAAAAGTGCACCAGACCCTCAGTGTTTGATGCGTTAAAAATACGATGAATTAACTCCCCAAAATGTTGGGGGAGGTCAGTGTTCAAAAGGGCCTGTATTTCACTGTGGGTGCTCGCCACCTGGAGAATGAATGTCTCCCGGGCGGATGTGAGCATAACCTCCTCATTCAATAATAGGGCCTTTATTCTGCTCAATTTATTGAAATCTGCCTCCATGGTAGGAATGGAAGGCCAAATAGAGCTATCAACGATGTCGTGAGGGGGAGGAAAAAGCACATTCTTGCAGCAGACAACTCTGTGCGAGACTGTAACAATATACGGAATGCCAGCCTGTAGGCCACAACAGTCTTCGTTATTTAAAAGCAAATAGCTACCGTTGGTAAGCAAAGTAAAAGTAGGAGAAATAGCAGGAGCAGGAATACCTTTTAGCACACATGCAAGATTTGGAACTGAAACGCTACAAGCCCCGTGCAATTTAATATGTTTACAAATAAGCGAATGACCCACAGTTGAATCACAAGACTCCCCGTGAGAAATACCTCCTTGCCATCTCTAAGGCATTTATACATGAAAGGCAAGGACCAAAGTTCATGCAGGAAAGCACTACCCAAAGGCTGGAAACGGCCTACAGGATAATGTTTCATGCACGAACCGAATTCAAATAGGGAAAAAGGTAAAGCTATAACCCCATGAACTAGCCACACCGCAGAATCTAGTTCCGCTACAGAGAATGGTAAAGGATCCACTTTTTCAATATGTAACAAAGTGTAAGATGCATCTTTCATGGACATGAACTGCTGTTTGTCAGTCAAATTAAAAGGCAGAAAGAGGGCAGTGGTGTTTAACAAATTCCAAGGAACTTTACCCAACTTAAGGGTTTGCAAAGTCCATGCAAACTGCATCACTGAACGCAACTGATTCTGACCATGATACAACATAGAGACATCATCTTGTACAATATCAACAACAGAGGATACAATATTGTTTAATGTGTAAATGCGGGAAGACAGGGTATTTATACTATTGTCAACAACAGCAAGCACCTTTTCCAAATTTGCTTGGTCTATTTCCCTAAGACGGGAAGCAGCTTCCATTTGTGACAGCTTCCAGAGCTCATTATACGCTTCATAAATGAATCTCTTCGGTCGGGGACCACGAGGTCCCAAGATAAAGTCAGATAAGTCAATATTGCCTGATAGGAGGGATAAATGGTTCTTAACAGAGTCTAAGGATGAATGTTGTAACCATTGTTTACATAATTTACCAACCGAATACGTGGTCACAGTACGAGTTTCAGTAAATCTTGGATCAGGCTTGTCCGGTATGTAACCAGGAACTGTGCCATGAAAACGAAGTTGGCATGCATTAGATGATATGGGCCATGCCAACCAGGGTGACTGTATTAGTGCAGAAACTTTAAAGGAATTGTTCTGAAACTGAGCCTGTAACGCCATAAGGGACATATTAAAATGCAAACTATCATTTGGAAGACTCGACAAGGATGGGATGGTTGGCGCATTTAGTTGTTTAACGGTAGCCAACCCCCAACACGTGGTCTGATAAATGGAAGCATTTAGAAATAGAATTTGGGCTGGGATAAGGCAAGCACGGTGCAGAGCCTCAGTGCCCTGCACCTGCCATAGCTTCGAACCCCAGATTGATTTGAAATCCACTGTGTCTTTCCAATACTCATAACCACCCACCGCCAAGGCGCTCAAAAAGGAACCCGAATATAGTAATTTAGTGTGGGTCAACATTATTTTTTGAGTCGATGGAGATTTTAATTTAAAATAATAGGACCCAGGGTTCGATCGATTAAAATCAGTAAAATAGGTGTATTTATTTCGAAGAGTCTGGGAACTACCTGGTATGGGGTTTGGGCAGTGTTCCCATTGGGTATAAGTAACAGGGCTGCGTAGTGCACTTGGTTTGTGGAGAAAATGATTGCCCCAATGCTGGTAGCAATACAAATCGGCATAATTCGCAGAATTCATATACAAGTCTTCAGCATTAAAAGAGGCATAATATTTTAAATCAGCAAACAATGCTTCAACTGCATGCACATCCCAATCATCAGAATGAATATTACTTTTTACTACATCACCCATCGAGACTCGAAGGACATTTGGTACATTAATAATTTCTGTCGGGCCATGTATTTGAAAGTTTACCGCATCCCATACGATGCCATCAGCAACTGGAAACGCTGAAATGTTCACAAATGTGTGGTCACGCTTCATGATGTGTGAAGAGGAATGTGGAGCCAAAGTTCCAGCAACACTGTTCACAGCAGAGCGTTCAGGTAAATAGTGACCATTGATGAGTAGAAAAAACACTGTGACAAAGCCAATGGACATGAACAAAAAAACCAAGAAAAGTACCATCCAAATATATGTCCAAGGTGGAATCAAAAAATTGTCTCTAAACCAGGATACATAAAGACTAAACTTGGACGGGACTTGTGATGAGTTGGAATCTGAATCAAAAGAATAACGTGTCGGGCTCAGTGGCGTTGTTGGTTGGTGTGCCACCGACTCTGTGGCGGGATAAGTATATTCGTCCTCGGCCATGCAGGGTGATGCAGAGGGTTCAAATATATTTTCAGGCAAATCAACCATCTCCATGGTAACATCAGTGATTGTTCTTGCAGGCGTGCCTCGAACACTTGTCCGATAAATGGCAGGACAAGAGACCGCTGGTGTGACACTATTTAGGATCGGCCAAATGTTGTAGCTTGACATTTTCCACTGAGATGTATCTGTTTTCCTTGCGACCGGGAAGCGGTGGTAGGATGACTGTACGTGTTCCCTTCAAGCCCAGTACTGGAACCGGTGCACGAAAAGAGGGGCCGAATTCTTTTTGTTCTCCACCTTCTCTCGTACCAGGTCGCCAATCTTCGGAAGCCAGCCGGCTACCGGAATCTGCACAGCAGGGTCTGTGGCTGAAGGTAAATGTGCAATCGCTAGTTTGTCTCGGGCTTCTTGTAAGTCCTGTAACATAGTAGAATGATTATCTACATCGAACTTGGCGGATTGCGCCGCCATGTCTAGACCATCAAGGTCAGGCACAAACATTCGTATGCCAAAGAGCATTTCGTAAGGGGTCCGCCCACCCAGAGGCCTTCTAGGGAGATTATTAAGTGCACGCTGAACAGTATACAAGTGGGCCAGCCAGTTCCTGCCAGTACCTATAACTCTAGCTGTCAAGGATTGCTTTAAGTCACGGTTCATTCGTTCAACGATAGAGTTGCCCTCAGGCCTATACGGAGACGAAAATTTCACCCGCACCCCTAAGGAGCCCATTGCGTCCTTGTAAGCCTTAGAGGCAAACGCCGGACCTTGGTCAGAATGGAAGGTGCCGCATGCAAAAATTCCCACAAAGACACGCAAATCCCTAATGACATTTCGTGCGTCAGCACTCCGTTGTGGCCAGACCCAGATGAACCGTGTGCACGAGTCCACTGCCACTAAGATATATTTATAGGCAGTGTCTGAAGAAAATGGACCGCAGTGATCCAAGTAAACACACCCAAAGGGTCTGTTCGAAATTGCAAGCGAGGTCTGCGGTGGTCTTGTGACTGTTGAAGGCTTGATCTGTTGACAAACGTCACAGGAAAGCACATAAGTACGTGTATCTTTGTATAAACCACGCCACCAGTAACGCTGCTGCAAAATGGAAATTGTCGCAGACACACCAGCATGCGCCGAAGCCATGCCTTCGTGTGCCGCTGCCATCAAGGAAAGTCTGCGGTCCGCGTTGGGGATCAGCCGAACCCCAACGTTAGGTATTGTTACATAAGGAGCCTGATCGGGACCTATCTGGTAAGAATATTTAGAAGGGAAACCTCTAGGGTAATTTACTCCTTCTTTTGTTGCAGCAATAGCTGCCAAGATATCAGTGTCTATTTTAGACATGGATCTAGTAACTGCTGCTACTGAACACGTGAGTACTGCTGATCTGGCAGCTTCATCTGCCAGACTGTTACCAACAGCGTGTGCGCCCACTCGCTGATGGCCTAGGGTGTGAACCACCTGTGTGAGTGGCAGACGTCTTTGTAATTCTGCCACTCTAACCCAAAGCATTTTATGCTTGATTGTGTTGCCTTTAGCGTCTCTATAGTCATTTTGCGACCAAAAGAATAGATTGTCATTGTATGATTGAACACAGTAGTAAGAATCGCACACGATTAAAGTGGTCACATCTGGATTCACGAACTCAAGCGCAAGCACCAAGGCACGCAACTCGGCCAATTGTGCGGTACTGTCCCCGAGTGCCTGTGTATGCACCACAGTGGATTTGAACTTTCCGTTCACAAACGTACCTGCAACAATAGCACATGCGGCTGAATAAGCATGCTTGGAACCCGTGGCCGGTTGTGCCGAACCATCGGTGTAGATCACACAGTGGTAATCCTCAAGCGGCAATAAGGACAAAGGAGGAGGATGAATGAATTCATACTGTAAAAACTCCTGAGTCTGGAGAGAAGAGTCGAAAATGAAAGTGACATCCGGAGACGTCAAAGATGTTGCCCATTGAATCCAACGGGGGTGCAAAGCTTTAGAGTTCGGCACACTTGCTTTCGTCACTGCTTCTAGGGCAGGATAGGGTGTTACCACCAGAATGCGTTTTCCCTGTGCCAGTGCGCGCTCCTTCAGGATCGCCATTTGCACTGCTGTTAGCACTTTCTCCACAGATGAGAACCGCATTTCTGCAGAGGTGTATAGATGTGACTTGTATGCGATGGGTACTGTATCACCTTCATTAAAGGTTAAGTACGTGAAACCCACTGCCCCTGGAATGATTCTAATCACCAAGTTTGTGTGGTTATCACGCGTCAAAAGGTATTTAGACTCAAGAAGGTCTGTCTGCAAAGACTGCAGAATGGAGGTATGCTCCGGAAGCCAAGAAGACTTCGAAAAAGTAGGTTGTATCAAAGCATACAATGGCTTGATACGCTGGGCGTATTCGGGAATATATGTACGTCCGAAGTTCAGAAAACCCAGTAAAGACTGAAGCTTCTTCAGATTAGTAGGAGGGCACAAAAGTGCACATTTCTCCAGAAAATGGGGGCTAAACCCTTACCTTCATTGTTGAGCTCATAGCCCAAGAACAAAACGGTAAATTCAGCAATATGGGATTTGGCAAAGTTAATTTTGTATCCCTGAACCGCAAATTCAAGAATAATGCGGTCCACCCGGGTCAGATGCGGAAACAATTCATCGTCTGTCAGATAAATGTCATCCACATACGAACAGGCGTCTGGATCGATGCCGTCTAACAAAGAGACAACACGAGCGGCGAATACGCCTGGACTATTCTTGTAGCCCATAGGAAGACGCCTGAATTTGAACATTTTACCACCGGAGGTAAAGGCACACCATTGGCCACTCTCCGGGGCTAAGTTGTGCGTGTAGAATCCATTTGAAAGGTCAAGGGTCGTTTTGTATTTTTTACGAACAAGACTGTCTACAAGCGCAGAACTATGGGTATTTTGCACCGCAAAGGTCCGACAATGAGAGTTCAAATGCCGGTAATCCAATACTAAACGGTACGATCCATCGGGTTTAGAAACCGCGAAAAGGGGATTGTTCATAGGTGATACACAGGGTTCAATTACTCCCTGATATTCCAACTGTGTCAGAATTTCGGAAACTGGGCCTTTGGCTTCACGTTTTATGGGATATTGGGGTTGTGGCTGCGGCAACGATCGCAAAGGGATTTCATGGGGGGAGATTCTTCGTCCCAACCCACGTGATTGCGGAATAACGCTGGAGCCAGGGACACAGCCCACTCTGCTGCAAGAGCCTCTGCTTTGTCCTTTGGGACATGTCGAGAAAAGCTCGGAAGGATTACCTCCTCCCCTTTACGCGCAGTAATTACGAATGGGGGTGGCCAATCCGCCTCTGCCAATAAAATATCATATGAAGAGGTCAGATTTTCCCAAAAAATACCTTTAATTACTCGCTGTATATCACCTTCAATTTGGAGGACGATATTAAATAGTCTGTCAGGGGGTGCCACTCGGGTGTCTGCTGTTTCAACAGTAATGAATGTTTCAGTTGCTGTCGCCTCCATATGAGGACGTAGCGCCTCCCACACTATGGTTACTTCTGCGGCGCTGTCTAGGAGGGTTACTGCCCACGTCCAATTCAGGAGTCTCGTTCTCACCGTTTGTGGCATATTTCGCTGTTACAGCGGCAACTTTCTTCTTCTGAAATTGTGGTCGAAAACGTTGAGCGTCTTCTTCTTTTCCTCTGACTTGTTGTCGAGGCTGGTCACGTCCCTGTGGGGCCTCACGGGCCCTTCCTCTATCATGGCGGTCTCCTCCACCTGCCTGTGACGAAGTCTGTGCCTGTGAAGAACGAGGAGAACGCGTATCAGGAATCTGAAACCTATCCGGTGACTTAATTCTCGCTCTATCGCGTAAATCATAAGTACGTTCAGAAGAAATTGAAACCGGGGATGCGCCTCGCGATCCCGGCTTTGTCTGTTGCTTACCCTGTTTTTTCAGCCTCCAGCTCTTTTTAGTGAAGACTGGTTTCTCATCCTTCTCAGATTGAGATTTGGTTTGTTGCTGTTGTGGTTGCGATTGTGTTTGCAGTTTTGCAAAAGGCTTGTTACCCAGACTGTTTCTACCAATAGTTTTATAAGCCTGGGTAATAATTTTCGGTAATTCTCGAGGCTTGTCCAATTCTGGGACCAAAGCCAAAGCGTTAGCTACTTGAAAGTTCACTGCATCGCCCTTGACATTCGCAAGGATCAGTTCAGCTACTACTTCAAACACTCCCACTAGTCTCATCCCTAATTCCACAGCCGCTTCAGGGCCGTGTTCATCCTGTACTTTTTTAATTACAGAGGGGAGAACTGTCATGGAAGGAGTACCAAAACATTTAGAATATACTGCTGCGAATACCCTACCCCAGTTGTCACATGCTGTCAACTCGGGAATTAAGTCTTTTGGCAAACTAATCGTCAAAATACGATGTTTATCCACAGGAGTTGTATGTGGAAAAACTGCCTCCAACTGATCAAACTTTTCTGCAAGCCAATAAGGAAAATCATCCTTATTTTGTGGCCGTTTGCCCATCACAGAATTCACCATGACGGGACTTATGGTCACTCCGCCTGCAGCAGCTGGTTGGCCAGGCACTCCAGGAGCGGTTCCATGGATGCTGCCTGTAACATATCGCACTAAAGCTCGATGCACCTGCACCAAGGCCGCATACATAGTGCGTAGTTCCGCGACTGGTATTGTCATATAACGCGGATGTGCTGTGTACCCGGCCAAAACAGGCCAAGTGGCCCCCTCAATTGATAAGGGGCCTAAACGAACCATGGTATTCGGTTGTGGGAGGGCGCCATTAAACCAAACACGGTGTTGCCAAGCCGTGAGCGGTACTTCAAGATTAGTATAAGGTCTATAGACTGCAGGAACAACGGTGGGTTCATATGTATGGAACAGATCATCGTTCGCATCCACCGCTGGAAAAGTGATCCAAGAGTAGAACACTTCAAAATGGAAAGCCGGATCGGCTTGAACCACAAAGACTAGTTCAACTCCCGCGTCTGGCACTCCATACACCCGTAAGTGATCCCGGAGTGCTGTGTGGCTATGCGCCGCTATGTCTATACCCGCCATTACTAACGGGTCGAGACAACAATCTTACACGAGGCAGCACAAAAGGGTTATATTTAAGAAACCTTTTTTAATAACATCAAGCTTGAAAGAACCTACAAAATCTGCAATATAGGAGGTATTGCCGTCACACACGCTTCCGGAAGCGTACGTGAGGGTTGTGTGGACAAGCACAAGTACTACTCAAGCGTCTCGCAAGTAAGCTGCCCCACTTGTTGGTCGCGCCATGTCATAGGGTTTCTGCACATACAGAGCTATGCACAGGATAATAGGACCTTGGAATATAGCGGTGAGCCAACCATAAACCTCAGCACCCAAAACCCCAACCCAACTAGCCTTAGCGTCCCATTGGCACCAATGTACCAATGCTTAGACAACCCAAAACACGGTATCTCTCTCTCAGGACTCGCAGAGGCAAGAACACTCTTTCGTCACATTCGTACCTGTCCACAACATGCGTATGAAGAGACACTGTATAGGTTAAAATGTTTATTTCAACTTACGTGCTCTAAGATACAGTACACGTGTCAGTACTAGTAGCATAATACATAAGAACAATATAATCAGCATAGTTACTACTCCATAGAATACGAACGGGGAAAGCATCTCATAAAGCAGTGGATATATGTCTAACTAACATTACCACCCTCCCCGTGCTGGAAGCCAGTTTATTATAATAATAGAAGACCTTTGGGCTTTGACTAGCGAACCCCCATACCTCAGTCTCTTGATGCAAAACTACATCAGCAAACAATCACAGCTCTTCTCTCTGGAAAGGTCGTCTCCAAGTGCTATCTTAGAGCAAGCGATCACATTATTAAAAGCACACTATTTTCTCAATGGCAGCTGTACATGGTGTTATGTCTAGGTGCGAGGGACGGGCCAAATCAGTAGGAACCAGGGAGTTGTTATTCGACCTTGTAACTGTTGTTCAGACTGAGCCCAAAAGGGAACAGGAGAAAAGGTGAGAAACAGAACATGCAGACTGTGGTAGAATAACTTGGCAATAACAGAGGGCGACAGAACAACATCCAGTAATAACGTACGCAAGAGTCATCATGGCAGCCAGGCCTGCGGTGACGTAGCCAGACCTGCCAGGAGGCCATGAGCCACAAGACAATTTCAGGGTAGAAGTGGTATGTGGCAATGACTACTTCCAAGGACATGACAAAGATATTGATCCTTTGCCTGTAAACCCTTCTCTCTCTGTCTTAAATAAGTGTGCCTTGAAATAAGGAGCAGAAGTACAAAGGCTTTCACAGTCATGGTGAACCCAAAAAATGTGTTTGGTGAGTGAGTTAATTTCTTAATTGCTCAGCCTGCGTGTAACTGACTGTTGTTATAATGAGTTTCACTTGCAGGTGGGTGGTGGACTCCTGGGATGTTGCTCTCCCTTTGCATTAGCATGCATTTTTCATGTGTTGGGAGACTTGCTATAGTATGTCTTTAAGAAATATGTAAGTAAAAAAATAATAATAATATATTTTTATGTAAAAACTTTACATTATGCATATATATTTTTAAAAAAATGTAATGCCTTAGAAAAATAAAAACTATTTTATCACTGGTGTTATTGCTGTGCCCAATAATTTTTATGAGAGTGCATTGCAGTACCAGTGATTGGCCATGTGTGGTTCATGACTTACACCAAGTCTTGGCTGGAGTACATTTGAGCCTGTTTCTCACTACTAGAGCTGTATCAGAATTAGAAGTGTAGTCTGAGAATATCAATTTTCTCACTCTTTTGCGGCTGATTTTATTTATATTAGCATATTAGTCCTAAAACCCTTCTTAAATTTCCATAAATCTCACCAATTTTATACTAAATATTCCCTATTCTTCAGTCTCTCCACATGTTCCTCCCACATTTACTACTAAAACCTATATCTTCTTGTGCGTGGATCTCCTCACTCACGACGAAGATCCATCTGCAGAAAAGATAGGAGATGCACAGATGGAGATCTCTATCCAGTTTATGAATTGCATTAAACAGTATGTAAATAGAAAAACTGGGGCCCTATTTTAAATAGGGTGCACTTTCCTTGTTTGCGCAAATAGGGCACAAACAGAGAACGTGACCCTATTTCACTGAATGTGCTGCCCCCAGGGCAGCCACGAAGTCGTGCTGCCCTGGGGGCAGACATTCAAGTGAAAACGTAGAGGCTTTGAAGCAGCCGCTCTATGTTTCACTGTGCAGGTGTCAACCCGCCTGCACTTTTAAGAGGGGAGAGAGATCCCCTTGCAGGCAGGTGCAGTGAGTGACTGCACCTGCCTGCAAGAGGATGTCTGGGGGGTCCAGAGGGCCCACTTCCCCCTTCCAGAGGGCTGTCATAAGGGGGTGCACTGACATTGTGCCAACTTTTAGGTGGCGCACTGTCAGTGCACCTCCTGACAGCTTCTTTGCCTCTGTGCCTGCATCTATAATACAACATGGGGCAGAGGCAAAAGGATTCTTTCATTTGCATGTGGCCACACGCCCATGCAAATGAGGGAGCACCCTCTGATGATAGCGGTGGCGCTATATGTGTGCCAGGAATATGCCTCTTTTTTCCGCTTTCCCTCACCCCGCATGTTGTTACAACGCGGTCGTTACAACGACCGCGTTGTAACAACGCATACCATTACCCCGCAAGTCGTAACAACGACTTGCGGAGGGGGGCGATGGATGTTGGAATAGTATAATTTACTATTCCAACTCCAGTCTGTGCGGACAGTAGGGAAGGTGTTGGATTTTAAATCCAACACCTTCTCCCCACTCCGCAAGTCGTTGTAACGACTTGCGGGGTAATGGTATGCGTTGTTACAACGCGGTCGTTGTAACGACCGCGTTCTAACAACATGCGGGGTGACGGATGCGGAGTAAGGGGTGTTTACCGTGTGCCAGCGCTTTTTTTATTATAGAAAGAGTAGCACACGTGTCTGCAGCCCTTTCTGTAATAACAAAGTGACCCAGGGGTGAAGAAAGCGTGTGCAGCTGCCCGTTGTGTACCCGGGGCACTTTCCATAATACAGGCCCTGGTGTACCAATATACTTACTCCAAAATGCATTTTGTGAAATGGCCCCTGTAAGTTTACTATATTCACAATATTCCTGTATGTTTTGCGATTAAAAAATTTGAGGGAGGAGGCATTCCAGCCAGACATTCCAGTACTCCACAGAGGTACAATTGATGCATGGAGAGGAGAGAAGCATGGAGACAGTGGACTGTAAACCACAGACAGTCCTTGGAAAGGTGTCCCACACGGAATTCCCTAGAATATAGACTGTATACATTTCAATATATTGGTTTCCTTTCTACAGGAAAGTGAATGCTTCCATTACCACTTTAACATTTTCAAACTGCGCATTTAGGGCTTTTGTATCCCATGCAAACTTGTATCAAGACTCTTATGTGTAGAATTGATTTTATCATGTGTAGTATTGGGTGGATGAGCATTCGTTATTAGAACTCTGTCGGGTAACTCGGTGTACCAATGAATGTACTGTGAATTGCATTGCAAAACTTACGTAAAGCCGCACAGCATTGTGGATTATATCGGGCTGTTCCAAGAAAACAAGTGAACTTCTTGTTAACTCCCCCCTTTATCATCTGTTTTCTGAACTGTTTCGACTTACCTTAATTATTTTGCGTTTTTGTCACTTGCCAAGAAAAAGATGCTAATTATGAACGTGAGAAGTATCCTGGTTGCATGCTCTGTATAAAATAAATTACACACAGCAAGTATGCAAATGAGGTCACCTCATCAACAGAAGAGTAAGTGATATGTACATGCACACACATTTTGCTTCCTTAGTTAGACGCTGGTAGAATAAAATTGCAGGTAGAGAAAGATTAATCTTTATTTGCATTTTCTACTTTTTATTGGCAGGGTTGCAGTGTTTAGAAGATAATTTTGTTCTAAAGCTGACAGCTGGTTGCATGAATATGTTAGTGTTCCACTGTTTGTAACTACCTAAATAGAAAGCTACTTTATCTCAAACTTATGTCACAGACATCCTGCCTCTAAGTTCATTTCTAACATTAGACATTTGCACATTGCTTGAGGGCAACATTTTGCAGTCTTAGTTCAGTGAACATCTGACAAAAAAACATAGCAACTGGGTAACACAAAGGCAGCTTGGTGTTTTTGAAGAAAGTACACACTTGGTTACCTTGGAGCAAATATGACTTTGATTGGTATGTTTCATCAGTGAGGCGTAATTGGTGCAAACAGGTAATTTGAAAATTACAAGCCTTATCCCTCTATAACAGTGATTACTGATTGCTAATTATACTGCTGATTTTTAGAAGATTGAAATCTTGACAGCTACGTTCCCCCACACGATTCATTACTGAATTTTCACGTTGCTTTACAACCAGAGGGTTTTCACTGTAAACATTACCTGACACACTGTGCATATCCAGGCCTTTTTTTTAGGTCTGGCTTAGAATCAACTGTGCTGCCTTGCCAGCTTTAGGTTTTCTGAATGCTAAAAAATATTGAAATAAAAATATAGATGGGCTTTCGGTCAGCTATTTGTTTACCAATTGATCTCTTCAAGTGACATTCACAGCAATGAGCACAGGAACTAGTTCAACCTACTTCATCTATTGGCTCTCTTTCACTGTGAGTAATGGTATAGTATTTGCTGTATCACATGTGCACAACCGCCTGAAAAGGAGAGCTCTTCAATTTTGGGGTCTGCAAATTACGCACTTGCAAGGCCAGATCATTTGACTTTACCAATGTTTGTTTTCAAATTGTTTAGAATGTAAAATGTCAGAACGAGCAGCTAAATTAATAGACAGGTCCTTCCATTTAAAAATAATCTTACAGGAAATGTAAACAAAATATTGCAAAATCTAATTAATAAGAATGCGCTTCCTTATAATTCTTTTCTCAGAGGAAATGAGATAACATAAAAAATTGCGTCCTAGGTAAATTATATTGTCTTGCAAAATCTAAAAACGTGGGGAAGAGCCCCCCGGCCTCATAAAAATTGCCAATTTGTAGAATACCCTTACTTCTCCAACTACTAGCTACATAATCCCAAAAAATAGGTGGAAGAATCTTTGAGGCATTTGTTGGTGTATAATATGTAATCCCCTCTAGAGAAAGTTTTGTCCGAATAGCTTTCCACATTTTAAAAACAGCATCAATAACTTTGAAACGTGTCCTCTTGTAATAGCTGCCGTCAATTTCTTTAAACAAACAATTATTCACCTCTGCCCCAAGCAACATTTGAAAAATTGAAGGAGTTTCTGCTATATTACTAGCCTCTTCTCCAGTCAGTAATATCCGCATTTTAGACAAAAAACAAGCATAATAATAAAATGTAAAGTCAGGTATCGACCAACCACCCCTTTCTCTAGGAAGAGTCATGAACCGTGTGGCACGTCTAGGTTTACCCGGAGCCCAAAGAAATTTAGCACAAAGAGATTGTAGTTGTTGAAGTTGAACCCGGGTGACCTCTAATGGAATAGATCTAAACAAATATAAAACCCTAGGGAGTATGTTCATTTTTAAAATGTTACCCCTACCCACCAACGTAAGATGAAGACGCCCCCATCTTTCCAAGGATTCCTTAACCCGAGTCATTATATCCGCCCAGTTAGCTCCAACTAGCTCTTTCATGGATACCCGAATTTTAATCCCTAAGTACGTCACTTCGTTGACAACTCTTAAATCATCGGGCATAATGTTGTTAGTACATAATATTTGCATTTTAGGTATATTAAGCTTATAACCTGATATCTGGCCAAATTCTTGCGCTAAACATTCCACCTCTCCAATAGCAGCAGCGGGGTCTGACGTAATAATCGCAATATCATCCGCATAAGCAAAAACAGAATACGGAATCTCCCGGACAATAAACGGTTTAATTAAAGGACTTTTCCCCAACATCTCAACAAAAGGATTGATATAAAAAGCAAATAATAGGGGGGAACAGGGGCACCCTTGCCGGGTTCCTCTAGTTATTTTAACCGGTTCCGACACTATACCCATTGCATATATCCTAGCAACCGGTGCCTTATATAAAACTTGTAAGGCCTGAGTAAACCCATGTCCAAATCCCGCCCGATCCATGATGTTCCACAAATAATCCCAAGCAACACGATCGAACGCTTTCTCAGCGTCTAACAATATTAACCCCAAATCTCTCCCTCCGGCCTGGGCAATATGAATAGTGTCACGACTTTATTAACATGGGCCACCGTCCCTTGGCCAGGAATGAAGCCATGCTGGTGCAGGGAAACTAACGGAACAATAACCTTAGCCAATCGATTTGCCAATATTTTAGCATAAATTTTTCCATCACAATTGACCAATGAAATCGGTCGATAAGATCCCGGCATTTCTGGTGGTTTCCCTTTTCTTAAAAACCACAATAGTGGCCTCATCCCACGACTTAGGTGCACAGAAATTTTGTGCAGCTCGAATAGTAGCCAACATCTCCATCTTAATATCATGAAAAAAAAAACTATAAACCTCCCCTGGAAGTTTATCCGGGCCAGCAGCTTTTCCAGTCGGCAAATTATTAATAACCATCTCTAACTCCTCCATTGTAATTAAGCTATCTAATACCTCTGCCTCCTCCCGATCTACCTGCGTTAAGTCCCCAAAGACAGAAATCTTGTTTAATGCATCATATGATTTCTGCTGGGTGTATAGATCTGTATAAAACTGATGCAAAATTGCAAGTATGCCTCGAGGGTCATGAGTCATTACTCCTGCATTATCTCTGAGACCAGCAATTCTCTGGGAAGCTTCCTTCATCCTTAACCTTAGCGCTAAGCAGCGACCCACCGCTTCACCATATTCATGGCACTCCCTTTTATATATCAAATACCTCCTAGCATTTTCCTTATTCCAAAGAGTATTAATATTTGCCCGACATCTTGCTGCAATAATTTCGAGATCTGCAATATCTTTACTTTGTGAAATTGCCTGTGTCAATTTTTCCTCAGCCAATCTTAATTTAGAATATAGTTCCTGTAATTCTATTTTAGCTATCTTTTGATAATGTAAACCTAAACTCAACACTTCCCCTCTAAAACAGGCTTTAAAAGTATCCCAAAGAACTGCTACATGAACTGATTGTCTGTTGTGATCAAAAAATCCTTAATCCATCTCCGCATATGCTCTTTAAAGTTGTTATCAAAAAGTAATTTCCTATCAAATGTAAAAGTTCTAGGGGAATACCCTACAGAAAATGCGGGAATTTCTACAGCTATAGGGGCATGATCAGAAGTAATCCTAGGGAATATATACGCCTGCGCCCCCATAAGAAATGTAGAAGATATAAAAAAATAATCCAGGCGTACCAGTTTCTGATGAGGGAAGGAATAGAACGTGTACCCAGGCACTGATGGATGAAGACTATCCCAAACATCTGATAATCCATGATCTTTTAACAAATTATATAATGCTTTAAATACTCTAGGTTTCCGACCCGCATTTCCTTGTGCCCCACCTTGCAGTTCTTTCTTAACCAAATTAATATTAAAGTCTCCACACAATACCAAAGGGGCTGGCCACGATGCAAGTTCAATATTTAATTCTTCCAGAACTAGCGATTCATCAAGGTTAGACCCGTAAATGGTGCATAGTGTAAATTTAATACTGCCCACGACTACTTCAGAAATTGCCCTCCGACCCAGCTTATCGGATAGAAAATGACCGGTAGTCTGAATGGCAGGTTTAACAAGTATTGCAACACCCCGTGTCATTGAGGATTGTTGTGAGGCAACTACGAGTACAAACCCTAAGTCTGCCAACATTTTACGATTCCCCCATGAAATGTGCGTCTCTTGAATACATAATAAGTCAGGTTGAATCAAGCGTAATTCAGCAGCTACCCTCTTTCTCTTATTATAATTATTGAGGCCACAAACATTGAAGGAACATATTTTAACCCCCTGTTAGCCATTAAGAAAAATAAGCAAAAAAAGAAACATAATATAAACAAATCCTTACTGCAATTTTAGACATTGCCCCACCTCTTCTATTTTTTTTCAAATGTTTTTCCGAAACTGATACTGTGGAATTTTTGTCAATTTTACCCCTCTTACCCCCCCAAATCCCCTCCCACCCAACAATGCACTTATTGAAGCCATTAGGCGACAGGAGAAAATAGGGGCTCTTTATAAAACTCTTTTATCTTTGAGGGCAGACGATTTGGAGAAACATAACGCTAAATGGAGTAATATTTTGGGAGATCATGAACTATCTTTAGAGAAAGCTATTACAATGTCTGGGGAAGCCCTTCTATCTGCAAATTTGAAGACCCAATTTTTTAAAACTGCTTTCAATTTATATTTTACTCCCGCAAAGATGATGAAATGGGGGGGGAGACAGGATGGTAAATGTTTTCGCTGTGGGTGTGATAAAGCTGATAGCTTACATGTTTTTTATGCTTGTGACAAATTATTTTGTTATATCATGGGTATTGAAAAGTTTTTGTCAGAGATTACTGGGATGTCAATAAAAATTACTGCTGCTATGATGTTATTAGGAATTGGGCAGGATTTAGAGTTTGGGAAACCCATGTATAAATTTCGTTATTTATTGTTTATGGCTATGGCAGTTGCTCGTCTTTGTGTTGCTGCCTCTTGGCTTCAGCCTGAGGCCCCTCTTTTGAAAGTTGGCGAGCCAGAATGTATAATGTATTTAATTTAGAATTTAGTTTGTATTCCGCAAAAGGTTTAAGGAAACGAAAGATTGGTATTTATATTTGGGGGCTTTTTATGACCATATGAATGTTTGAAGTATGATGTAATATGCTGATACTGTGGATAAAAAAAAAAAAAAAAGGAAATGAGATAACATAAATGAGTAATGGTTTGTACACAGAGACAAAATAGTAAGTGGATTAATAGAATCACTTTTGCAATCTCCCCCAAAATTTTAACAAAGTTGACAATGAAGATATTTCAACAAAGTTTTCTTGACAGTCTTCTCAATGTACAAATTATGATTTTAAATTTACATTTAACTGTTTATCATTTAATGGTGTCGAAGTTACACACATTTATTACCTAAGGGAATTCTTAGATATTATGGGCTTACTTTAGGGTTTGGAGAGAACTGAAAATTCTCTAATTTCTGAAGGAAATTGTAAACATGGATCAATCAATCAGGGGTTGGTAAAGCGCAACTACTCACCCGTTAGGGCCTCAAGGCGCTGGGGGGGGGGGTGGCTCTGTTGAGTGCTGGGGTCATCCGAAGAGCCAGGTCTTGAGGTCCTTCCTGAACTTGAACAGTGTGGGGGCTTGCCGGAGGTGGAGGGAGAGGTCATTCCAGGCCTTGGCTGCGAGTTAGGAGAAGACCTTACCTCCTGTTCTGGTCTTGTCGATGCGTGGGACGGAGGCCAGAGCGAGGTCGGCTGATCGGAGGTGTCTTTTGGGTGCGTGGAAGGAGAGGCGGTGATTCAGGTATATAGGTCCGGTGTTGTGAAGGGCCTTGTATGCATGGGTGAGGAGTTTGAAGGTTATTCTTCTTTCGACTGGGAGCCAGTGGAGGTCTCGGAGGTGTTGGGTGATGTGACGGCGACAGGGGATGTCAAGGATCAGTCTGGCAGTGGCGTTCTGGATGGTCTGGAGTTTGGGAAGGAGTTTCTTGTTGATTCCAGCATAGAAGGCATAGCCGTAGTCCAGTCTGGTGCTGATGAGAGCATGCATGTCAGTTTTTCTGGATTTGGATGGGATCCATCTGAACGTCTTTCGAAGCATGAGGAGGGTGTTGAAGCAGGTTGAGGATACAGCGTTAAACTGGCAGTTCATTGTGAGTGATGAGTCTAGTGATGCCGAGGTTTCAAGCGTGGCCCGTCGGGGTGGGAGGATTTCCGAGGGCAGGGGGCCATCAGGAGTCGTCCCATGCGGAAGGAGTGGAGCCAAGGATGAGGACTTCTGTTTTCTCAGAGTTGAGTTTCAGGCAGCTGTTCTTCACCCAGGCTTTCATCCCTACTTGAAAGTTGTGTCTGTTGATGTTGCGTTCGTTGGTGAGGGAGAGGGAGAGGATGAGCTGGGTGTCGTAGGCGTAGGAGACGATGTTGAGCTCATGGTTCCTGGCGATGGTTGTGAGGGGGCCATGTGGACGTTGAAGAGGGTGGGGCTGAGGGAGGAGCCCTGGAGCACACCACAGTTGGTCTCTGTCTCTTCCGAGAGGAGTCAGAATCCACTGGCTGATTTTCCTCCACCACATGAATAATATTATCTAGCAAATTCTGCTGGTGGATTCTACTCCGTATTTACAATTTCCTCCAGAAACTAGGGGACATTTACTGTGCTTTGAACTCAAAATAAGGCCCTAAGTTAGTATGGAGAAGACATGTTTGTGGTAGCTTATCTAGAATATTTTGCACTGGAATAAAATTAAATGCAAATCGGCCTGCATTTTTCCTGCTGTCGTGCAAGTTTTCAGTCAAAAAGTCATGCAGATATTTACTTTGCCTGATGTGATAAGGGGCTGTAGCTCATAAGATGTTGATGTTAGATGTTGCCTGGAATGTTGGTATGAGCAGATTTTGTCAACTGAGAAACTGAATATAGAGCATGGAAGCAGGTATCAACAGCACAGGGAGGATTTTATCAGGTTTATGAAAGAGATTTATGCTTAGGGAAGTTGCTCACATCGGATTTTTCTCATGGTTTCCTTCTCTTTTACTAAAAGGATAGGGATTCTAGAATTCTTCCTAGGCTTGGGTCCAGTGCCAACACATGCAAATCCTGTAATTTCTCTATGAGGCAGTGAAAGAGAAAAAATATGTTGGGGTACCACCCAAACACCCAATGGGAGAGTCACACCAGGAATGTTATTCTGGAAAGAAACGTCTAGATTTTTAAAATGATCTGCAGCTGAGCTCCGGCAGAATGCATTGCATATGTCATTAACACTAAAAGGGTGGTTTGTGATAATAATCTATAAGTTCATAGTATTTATATGCTGCAAATTGTTTTCAATGGCATTTTCGAATCGAATTTTACATAATTTATGCAGCAGGTGATATGTCCTGCAGCAGAGGCTACCAGGGAAATATGCAATCTAGAATAACATGATATGATTTGTAATAAACGAATATTCCATTCACTCTTGAACCACACATATGTACTGTGTATGGTCGCAGAGTGGACATGCACACAAACAGCTATCTAACTAGAGTGACAGCTGTGGCACTTTGGGAAATAAAATGGCTAACCTTACAACTAGAGCATGTAGCTGGGCTTATTTATGAAGCTGTAACACACAAAAAGGGGGGCCTGAGGAGATTTAAGGACCGGCGAAGGCAAACTCCCCGTACTATAACTGTAAAACACACAAAAAAGGACTCAGGTCCAGGGTTACACACGGTGGAGGGTGTGTGGAACAGACTATGCTAAAGGGAGAAAAGGGGAGGGATCCCTTTTCAGGACGGTTTCCCTTACACACCAGAGGTGTCATGCTTCATCATAGGGATACCTCCTCGCGTCACGAACCTAGTCGAGACACGGGCTACACCCCCTCGCTGCTAGGGAGGAGCTCAGGGATGGTTTTTTGGTATAGGGAGGGGTCATAAAACCCAATGTGAGCGTGGTGTGTGGTGGACGAGGTGCAGTGCTGAATGGACAGTGAATAAAACTAGCTACAAGTTTAGCCTTGCAAAGTTTATTATTGCTACCTGGTGCTAGGGTTATAAACAGATATTGGGTAGTGCAGCTGCTGACATTAGAGGCAGAGGCACTAGAGAGTGATCTACTTGTTTCAGCCTACAGACCTATACAAGTGTCATGGCTTTCATCAGGATCTCATGAATAAGCTACTGCTACATTGGTGGAAAAGGTGATTGAAAAGTGAAAGCATCAGTGTATGTATAAAAGATACTTAAACCAGTGATTCGGCAGTTCTGCAGTATCACCGGTAAACCTGCAAATGTCAGGTATATTACTGCATCTGTCCCTGGCTGGTTGCCATAGGTACAAAACGCCAGACCAACCGCTCAGCTGTAGCGTCGGAACAGCGGCGTCTGTCCAAAGGACAGATGCAGTAATATACCTGACATTTGCAGGTTCGTGACGCGAGGAGGTATCCCTATGATGAAGCATGACACCTCTGATGTGTGAGGGAAACCGTCCTGAAAAGGGATCCCTCCCCTTTTCTCCCTTTAGCATAGTCTGTTACTTATTTATGAAGATGTCAAATACCAGAAGTGCAGGACGCAAACTGGGATGAATGACCCTTACCTGCCCCTAGATTCTCAGATAAGGCCTGATGAAAGCTACCTGGCGCCTTGCAAGAGTTCATTGCCTAAGTGACAGAATAATGAGAGCTCATACGCCTTAGCATTATAACAGGTAGTTGTGGTTCTTCCCATCCAATCACTGTACCCTCTTCTGGAATCCACTGCCAAAGCTAAACTTTACACAGAAAACCTACCAATAAGGAGGATAACTTCTGCCTGCCCACTCATAACTTATGTAAGGCAAGTAATATCTTAAAGGTCTTTCAGGTTCCAGGGCCTTCTTTGTCCCTTCCCTCATCCCGCTGCTCAAACTAAAGGAGTGATATATGGAACAGGGCTGTCAAATAGCAAATGGTCAGTGCCTCTACACTTAGGCTTTGTCTGGAGACATTTGTCACTGTATGCGACCAGGTCACTTTCCACTCACCACTAGTGAATATTCAAATCCATTTCTCTGAGTAGGCATCTCTTCCAGTGTCTGGGTTGATAAGAAGTCACCTACTGGTTCCTGTATCCTGCCCAGACAGGGTACAGGCTTTTGACTTCAGTTAGGCCAGAGAAATATGCCCTTCTTAGCACAAAGACTCCATTGCAGGATCAGACAGATCCAGGCAGGGGTCTAAAAGAAAAGGAATACAGTGGGTGGTGTTGCCTGTTTGGCCACTTTTCACCTTAAGTGAGATCCGCTGTACTCTGGGGAGGACTGGCAGCACCATAAATTAGAATAATCAGTTAACTCCCTGGGGTGTTTTCCAGAAAGGGGAAATCTCTGTAATACTGTCCTACCCTTACTACAGAGGCCAAGGTTCAGTTTATCCATGGGAAAGTTATATAGTCCAGCTCCGTGAGCAGAAGACTCCAAAGAGGACTGTGCGGTCATTTCCAGTAGTGTAAACTGCTGAAAAAGTTAAAAACTGTAAAGAGTATAAACAACTGTCTGTCTAAAACCTCACCAGCGACACAACTTGCCACCATATTCCTTCAAAGTGAGGTTTCAGTGTCCGCAAACGTGCAGATCTACTCACAGCACTTTCACTACCACCTTGAGTTCTGTGCCCATGGCACAGAAATCAGCAGCCGTCCGTGCAGGTAAGCGCAGTGGGGCGGGGCGGGGGAGTGTCAGCAGATGATAGAATGGGATTTATTTATTTAATCTTCCCTATTTCGTGGTCTGTCGACTCCCCCCCCCATCCTACCCCACCCCACTGCGCTTACCTGCATGGACCGCCACTGACAGAAATCCATTTCTCTTCACGCTTGCTTTAAGATCAAATGCTGGTTTCCTTCTTTTAGAGCCAAGGTTGCTTTCATTTCCTCATGGCTACTTTCTGTCTGGGCAACTGAAGTTGGCATTCCCTTTTGGCTTTCTTGACATTCATGTTACACTGATCTGTGGGAGGAATCCTCGATCATCTTTTGGAGCTTTGTAGAAGCAGCATAACCAGTTTAATAAGGAAAACATTGTGAAATGATGACTATGGGGTGGAGGGTTCCAAAGTGAGAAAAACACAAATATATTTTTTTAAACTGGGAAAAATGAGGGGATACTCCAAAAAGTCGACAGGGACCTAAATAGCTTGCGCAACTGACCTGCGAGTGAACATAGTCAGTTTTATATTTGTGGTTGGTCCACCTGACAGTTTTTTACCTTGGTGTGCAGAATCCATAGCTTGTGTCTGATAGAGACTCCACATGGTCAGATGTTGAGTGGTCCCAATTTATCCGTGAACTTCACACCAAAAAGCTACTGGCAGAAAAAAACATGAATGCATCATGGTCACATGTTTTCTGGAGAGAGTTTGCAGATTTCTGCTGGTCCACCAGTAGACATTTTTTGAAATGTCCACAGTTTCACCAAAGTTTCTCAGGAATGTAATTTCTTCTTCTCTCTCAAAGCCTTACACACCCAGCCTCAGGAGTAATAGTTCACTGGGTCAAACTGTTTTAGCTGGCAGTAGTTTGAAACCAGTTAGCCCTGTGGGTCTGTAGACTGGCATTTCTGGTCCTGGAGCACAATGTTGGAAGAAAAGGTTCAGAGAAAGCAGAAGGCAGTTCACTGTCTCTGACAGGCAGGTGGGAATGTTTCAATACAATACTCATTGAAGTATATATTCCCCTTCAGCTCTAATTCTTCAGCTCAAACAGGTTTAGGGCTTGTATGCAGGAGATCAGCACATGGATGAGGGAGAATTGGCTAAAAATGAATGGGGAGAAACCTGAAATTGTGGGGTTTGGATTTGAAAGCTCCATCTGGACTTACCGCTGGTGGCCAGAAACTTGTGGTATTTTACCTGTTTCAGCAGCAGCGGCCAAAAACCTGGAGGTGATTTTTGATAACACTTTGACTTTAGATACCCAGGTTAATAGAACAGTGAGTTCTTGCTTCTGAAAGGTTGGAGTTTTGAAGAAAATACTGCCTCTTCACCCAAAAGAGCTCAGGGTGTCAGTGGTCATTGCACTTATCACCTCCCGCTTAGACTACTGTAATACCCTGTATCTTAACGTTAATCAACTTTCATTAAATAAGCTCCAAATCATTCAGAATGTAGCCACACACTTGGTCCTGGGAGAACCCAAACACTCCTCACTTAGAGAAGGATTGAGTTCTCTACACTGGCTGCCAGTTAAGAAGCAGGTATCTTTTAAAGCGCTTTGCTTGACGCATAAAACCCTCCAGTCACGCGGATCGAGCTGTCTTAGGACAGCCCTGAAGTTGGATGTTCCTGGGAGGCCTTAGAGATCAGCAAGATGCTATAAGGTGGCGGTTCCACGATGTAAGAAAGCTAGGTGGGGGGAACATGTTTTTACCGTGGCGGCTGCCAGGTTGTGGAATTTCCTTCCTTAACCTATTCAGATCCTAAGCTCACATTTGTTGTTTCGGAAGCAAGTTAAAACATGTCTTTTTGTGGATTAGGCTTTAGTGGGGGTTGTATGAAAGAGGGTCTTTATCTGCTCTGGGTTGTCTCTATCTCACTCTGTTCTCTCTCGTTATTAGTGCTTTGATACCTTTTGGTCTAATGTGCTTTAGAAATGATACAAATACAAATAAAAATAAAAATAATGAGATTCACTCATTGGAATGTACCTAACACAGTGTGCTGCTAGAAACACAATTCTCAGGATTCCCACTGCCAGTTTTATTCGGTAAAGTGATGCACTTCCACTATTGGGTACATTATTAATGGCACCAAAACCATTTCAGAGATCATGCACCTAAAATCCAAAATAGTCAGTCCTTGCTTCAGTTGTACAGAGCTCTCTCATGCCTTTCAACTCTAACCATGGTTCTCCCAGTTCAGCGCCTTGAGCCACAAGGGAAGGAATGCACATTCCAACACTTGGGCAAGCCCCCTGAAAGGCATGTGTCAAATATTTGGCCCTGACCTCCCTTCTGGATGGGAAAAGGTACTACAGATTCTATTCAGACACAGATGTATAACTTGGATAGGCAGCCCCTTTGGGTCTTCCTAGTCGCGGCTATTGCGCTGATAGTACTTTGAAGTTGGCAATTAATAATAACATTACATATTTTACAGGCCGAATGGGCGAATGCTGAGGAGCGTCATATGTGCAAAATGCATAGGGACAATAAACTAGTGAATGACCTGCAGACCTGGGCAGCAATTCTCACCAAATTGTTGGCTCCCCTGGACGAGTTACCCCCTTAGATGCGTGTGTCGCTATGGATGCAGGGACTGCATGGACAAGATGTGATTGTAAGATGCCTTCCACATGCAATGGTTATAATCGAATTTCTATCTTTGATACGTCTTGTTGAACGTTCATTAAAGTACAGTACTCAGACATTGCAACGTGACTTTTTTGGGAGCCAGAGAGAGTGGGTGGGGGAAATTACAAGTGATGTTTCTTTGTTGAAAAATATTGTGTTTCTTCTCTTCAAATATGTAAGCATTGGTCTCACGATTATGAAAATGCCAATAAGAAACTATACATTTAAAAAAGTTTTAAAAAATTACATATTATACAGCAGGATACTTGCCCTGTTGCAGAGACTGTCAGGAAAACATGCACTCTAGAAACACATGTTATACAAGTGGGGCAAATATATAATTCACTCCTGCTTTTGGTGCACCTAGAATGCACAGGGAACATGTACCCATAAATCATCAAAGCGACAGTAGTGACAATGTGTAAAGAAAAGCTCATCTCTTTTTATACACAGCACGTGGCTGGTGGTGTTTAGCAGACTATAGCCAACGAAAAGCCCAAAATACTGTATTTCCAATCAAAAACGCAGCAAAATGATTGCAAAATGAACAATTCAGTTACAAACATCATGACATCGTCTGGTCCCAAGCAGGAAAGTAGCTGTTCCCATGGAGGCTAAAATTGTGAGCAGCTCATGAACATCACACACATACTAATACTGCTGCTTCTCTCACTCAAGGAGGCCAGTGATCCTCTGGAAATTTTTTAAAATCTTAATATCTGGCAAAAAGATAATTTGATTTCTAGAATGCAATTATCACTATTTCAGAATCTGAATGACGTTATTGAGCGCCATTTAACTTTTAAGTGCCGTTTGGTAATACGACTGTCAGATCATGTCACGGTCTTGAGATGTAACTGGAAAGTATATTGCAAACTTCATAAAATAAGCATTCCAACTCAATTATTCAGATTGACGTAAAACGTTAAAATCCTAAAACATAGGGGCATATTAGCAATGCCTGGCGATAATTATCGCAAAGCGCAATTAGCGCTTGGATAATTATCGCCAGGCATCGCCGGTTTCTATCGCGGAGTTAGCGTGCAATCAGCAATGCTAATCTCCAAAGCGATAGAAACCTTGAGAACAGTGTGAATATCGCCTGAAAACAGGCAATATTCACACTGTTCCCCAGTTCTGCTTGCTGATAGTGCGAGGGGATTTAGCCATGTAATCCACCTCTCATTGGATTACATGGCTAAGTCAGGGTGGGACCAGGTGTTAGCAAACCAGCGCTAAACGTGTTTAGCGCTGGTTCGCTAATCACCGCCCCTGCCTCGCTGATAGGCGTTAGCGACCTCAGCGACTGTTTCCAGTCGCTGTTAGGTGGGGAACGCCTACTTTGCATGCCATTAGCGATAAATATCGCTGGCATGCAAAGCGGCACCCAACCCGGTCGCTATCGCCTACAAGCTGTCGCTAACAGCAGTTAGCGACAGCTTGTTGATAAGGCGATAATATTATCGCTGCTTTAGCGGGAAAAAGTCCCGCTAAAGTGGCGATAATCGCCTTGCTAATATGCCCCCTAGTTGCCAACAGTGCAGCGTTTTGATTAAATCTTAATGTTAAGGACCCAAAGAATACTTCCTTTGATGTATGCAATACTGATTGCATTTGAAAACAGAGTGAAACATCACTTATCACGAATATCACACTTTAGAACCTTCGGAAATGTGACCTATGTTTCCCAATTTTAAATGGATGTAGTTTCCTTTGACATCACAGGAAGTGTCCTCATATTACGCTGGAACTGACCCACAGGTCATTATGCTTTTCTTAACAATATTTATTGAAAACTTGCAGAAAGATGTTACACAATAATTGAGAATAAAGCCGAAACAATCAATAAGAAATCACACAAAGCTAAAAACACTTAGGGGCATATTTATCATTCAGTTGCGTCCCTTGTGCCAAGCAATGGGGCGCAAGGGCGAAGCAACTACTAAGTAAGATTTATCAAGCCACACAAGGCCACCCAGCGCTGCCCTGCATGGCTTGATAAATCTAGAGAAACGCAATGCAGCGCAAATCCCTGTGTTGGGTTACTCTGCCCCAGGGAGGTGTTCCATGGGTGAAGTGTGGGTGTTCTTACGCATACACGCATGTATTTTGGCGCATTCCCATATTAATTATCACTGGTATACCTGGGAATCCGTCAAAATATTACGCCTCCCTAGGTAAGGCGTAACGAGGAGAAATATCTTTATTTCTCCCCATTTGTTCCACTTTCTCTGTGTGCACATGCAGCACACATAGAAAGAGGGAAATGCCTGCGAGGATTATTTTTGTGCAGGAAGATGCCCCTTCAGCCTCAAAAACAATCCTATCTGCAATGCAGGCACCCTTGCACCATGACGCAAGGGTGCCTGAGTTGGCGCTAGACAGCACTTTGTGCACCAGAATAGTCAAAGGACAGAAATGCTCTATATAATGTTAAATACAGCTCAGTCCTGCCCTTTTACTCAACACATTGCAGTAGGGTTCCTTGCTGCACTGCGCTGCATGAAAATCTAATTGTAAGAGATCAATGCCCAGAATGGTTAATCACAGTATATACAAGAAACAATTTAACAGAAGCATTTACCATCATTTGCCATACCTAAATTACACATAAGGGGCCCGATCTTCAAACAGTAGACGTCTGCACCATTAGAAGGGCCTCTGCACAGTGGCAGAGTCATACTTTTTGCTATTCTCAAACATACCTAGTAGTACACCTAAAACGTACACCGGGCGCAATCTTCCAGAAATGTCATGTGACGATTCACAGTGGCTCCTCTGCTCCCTGTGAAGAGCTCTAGATACTTCTCGTACACCACCACCAAATATGGCGGCGATCTATTCGCCATCTTGTAACTCTTCATCTTCGAAGGGGAGTTACTCAAGTCTGGCTGGAGGAAATCTCAGTCCATTTCTAGGGAGGGAAAAAGGCAGAGAGGAGAGTGGGAATCTGACATAGGTACGTGTTGGGCGTACTAAGGTGTGGTCCCACAAACCACGCCTTGGAACGCCCCTGCTCAGCCCTTGAGTGGGATTTTGTGCTGCGGATTTCTCCACTCTCATGGCTGAGGAATCTTCGGTGGTAAATGTTTTTATGGGATCAGGAATCCCTTTGGAAATAATTTCCTGCAAAAAAACCTTTTGTGTATCGGGCCCGTGGTTTCTTGTCTGTTTAATTACAACAATTTTTAAGCCCTGCATGAAAAGACAGTCAAGATAACTGCATTATTTAATTGGAAATATTAGAGATAACTTAAGGCAACATTCCATGATTGTTCATGCACCAGCACGCAATAATGCATGTTTGATAAAGCAGTGAAGGCGGCGGAGCTTGGACTGTAAGTAAACTCGCGCTGCTTTAATAACAGGCGAAGCAGGAAGGCACTCTGCTGGCATCGGAGGGGTTAAGCGGCTACACACGCCTGAGTGTTGATATTGTGCTCCTGTCAAAAGGAAAATAATGACACTTTTATCTACAAGAAACCCGCGGCATTCCACGCGTGAACAGCAACTCAGCCGGCAGCTCTGACACACATTTCTGAAGGACCCAGGTGTTAAAACACGGGCTTGACGCCGCTTCAGAGCAAACTGTCTGATTATGGCTTTTCACAGAAAAAAAGTATCAATATTTTGAACATTTTGAAGATGAAGAGCCTGTGGTATTTTTTTCTTTTTCTGCAGCATACTGTGCACACTGTGGCTCACATTCAAAATGGAGGCTGATGCGACACAGTACATTAGCAGAGCAGCACCGAAAGGAAGTGTTTGACTGAAACTAGATGTGATGATTTATTTTAAATGTCTGTCTGGTTATATAGTCCACATTTCACATGCTGTGTGTCGTACTTACTGGTGGTGCATGTTCTCCTGTGAAAGCACACACCTGGAAAGCATGACGCATGCTTCTCAGAGAACACCCCCTCTGAATATGCAAGCCCATCAGCAGCGTCCATGCAACTCACATGACAATTATGACCTTTGCACCTCATACGTTTATGTAATCTTGGGCTCTTAAATGAAAATAATGTTAAATCTTGCCTTTCATGAGACTGAAGGTCCTACAGGTTAACCTCCTGTGAGGCAATCATTAGTCAAAAGTTGTGCATCGTCACTTGCACAACTCTGTTGTTTTTGCTTAAATTGCACCACTGTATGCATTTTCACTTAACTAAGCAGGCAACAAAAAATCGTGTTTAATCTATAGGAGGAATTACTCTTTTTTCCTCTTTGAGAAGGGAAAGCATTGAAGAGTAAAGACATGATGAATACCATCCAAAGAAAAATAAAATACATTTTATAACAAGTATCTCATACACCTCCATACATGTTATGGATATACTGCTCTGTTGGGCAGCATATTAAATAGTCCTATGGACGATTTTGTTCACATTGACTATGGGCTTTACTTTGAATTTGACAGAACAGGGGCATTGCTTTAAATACGTTGTGTGTCAGCCCTGCCAAACTTGTTCTTAATGCGCTCTATTTAGAGCTTGGGGAAGCTTCACTGGCTCTGCCAGTGGGAACCTCTGACCTGCGGCCCCTCTGCAAGGGCCACCAGGTCACAATAGTGTTCATCCCACCCTCTTGAGGGTGGGGTGACCATTACTCATTTTCCCTTCCCATGTCTGCCATCGAAAATGACCTCCACATGAAGGGTGGAAACTCCCTTCGCTTAGGGGCAATTTGTTTCTATCAACAAAACAAACTCCTGCTTTGGGAGTCTCTTTTCTCAATACAATAAAATGGTTTCAGAATGGCAAACCTTCAGTGTTGTGGAAGGAATAGTTGCAACGTTAAATTCTTTCACAACACAGAGATCCTAGTGAGTCAAGCGGAGACCTCAAACTAGGGTGGACAGTCCTCCACCAGGGTCTAAATGACCACAAAATTGTTCTCATCCTGTTGGACTTGGCCCTTTTTGCAGGGTCATCCCTGAACATTTTGCCTTCCTCCTGTACTTTTTCTGACCTGTTTTTGTTGGTTTTATGACTCTGGGCACTTTACCACTGCTGATCAGTGCTAAAGTGCATATGCTCTCTGTTACAAATTGATGTATGGATTAGTGACTCCATGTTTGGCCTATTTGATTCACTGTCAGACCCTAGTACAGTGCACTGTTTGTGCCCAGGTCCTGTGAATCAAATGCTGCTGGTGGGCTTGCAGCACTGGTTGTGCCACCCACAGGAGCAGCTTGTAAAGTGTGTCTCAGGCCTTTGCAGAGCCTGTGTGCAGTCTGGTACTGCCATGTCGACTTGGCAAGTGCACCCACTTACCAGTCCCCAAACCTTCCCTTTCCTGCATATTAGTCACCCCTAAGGTAGGCCCTAGGGCAGGGTGCATTGTATGTGTAAGGTAGGACATGCCCTGGTATGTGTGGCATGTCCTGATAGTGAATTACAGCCAATTTCGTTTTTCACTATTGCAAGGCTACCTGTTCCCATAGGCCAGAATGGGCAGTTTGATTATAACATCTTATAATCCTAACTGACCCAGGGAACATGGTAGAAAAACGAATTTAGTATGCCTGAACTCAGAATGATAAAATACATCTTTTAGTGAAGTTGGTTTTAACATTCTGTGTTTGAAAATACCACTTTTAGAAAGTAGGTATTTTCTTGCCTAACCATCCAGCCTGCCTCTGCTAGCTTGTGTATTGTGTGTCTGGGTTTGTGAGTGACAGGGGCTGGGGGACTCCAGGAGGCAGGGTGAGTCAGCACTAGGCTGAATAGACCTATCTGCATGAGGAGTGGTGGGAAGAGTAGCACCTGGGCCTGAATAGGGCTGTGCCTGCCTTCCACAATGCTGGCTCCACCTCCTGTGGTGTGTCTGATGACCCTGGCCCACACTGACAAAGGAAGAAGTTATGCACTGGCAGAATGCACCCAGAACTGGTTTGGACTAGGTACAGGACCCTCTGCCTTCAGAGGACAAAGGATTTATGGGTATAAATACTGGGGCCCAGACCCCAAGATTTTAGATCACTTCTGGGAAATAAGAAGAACCTTTGCTGAGGAGAGGAACCAGAGAAACTGAAGGAGGAGACTATCCCTATACTGTGTGCTGTTTGAGGGATTGGCCTGCAGTGGTTGCCTGATTGCCAAAGAAAGGAGAAAGGAACTTTGTGCCTACTTTCATCATCTTGCAGAAAATCTCCAAGGGCTTGAAGATTGAGCTTGCCTCCTGCTGAAGTCTCAGGGATACAAGACTTCACCAACCAGCTACCCTGAATTCCCTTGCTGGGAATTTGAAGTGCCTACTGTTGTGTTGGGCCTTCTGAGAGACTGCGTGTCACTGGGAGCTGGAAGCGCGACTCACGGAGAAGAAGCGTGTCGCCGCCGCAGCAGTTGTCGTCGCATCGCAGAGAAAGCGTGCCGCCGCTGCCGCCATCGCATCACCAAAGCGCCTCGCATCACCGGAGAAGAGTGTCGCCGTCGCAGCAGACACCGTTGCATCATCGGAGAAGCGTGTCGCAGGGCCTGTCGCGGCTCAGAAGATTCACTGAGTCGCCGCACGGCCGTCGGGCGTGCACGCATCGCCCTCTTCGTTGTCGCATCGAGAGGAAGATGCCATTTTGTTTCATCGCACCGGGTCGTCATCGCATCAAGGCGCTGCTGGTCGCATCGCCACAGAAGCGCAGTAAGAAACCGACGCATCACCTCCCCACACCGTGAAGAACCGACGCATCACCTCCTCTCCGGTAAGGAACCGATGCATCACCGTCCCCTACGCAGCAGTAGGGAACCGACGCATCACCTCCCCCGGAGCAAGGAACCGACGCATCCCCGTTCTTTCGTGTAAGGAACCGACGCCTCACCTTCCCTGCAACTCTTTTGTTTGTATCGCGTTACGCATCCAAAGGTACATTGAACGTAGAGTGTCGCATTTATCACCTGCATTTGAACTGAACTATTTTCTACCATTGACAGTCATATTTTTCGTATTGTATTGTGGATTTTTGTCGTTTTGGGTCTTGTGTTAAGTCTATATCAAAATACTTATTTTTATACTACAACTTGTGTGGTGTCCATCTGCAGTGTTGTCACTGTATTACTGTATGTATTCACAAATGCTTTACACACTGCCTCTGAGATAAGCCTGCCTGCTCGTGCCAAGCTACCAAGGGGGTGAGCAGGGGTTATTTTAGTAGTGTATCCCCCTTACTCTGACTAGAAGCAAGGGTCCCTATTTGGACAAAGGTACCTACCTCTGGCAACTAGAGACCCCCAGTTCTAACATTGGTGGTCAGCGGTGAGGATTCTGGACTTGCATTTGTGACTCCTATACAGTGATTGGTGTACACTACTAGTGAGTGCAGACCAAACGCAACCACATACTATTTTTCCCTGTTTCCCTTTGGACTTTGGTTTTTGAAACTCTGGTTAGTTGTTGCACCTGTTGGGCCTTGTCAAAATGGAAGTCAACTTTTGGCACCTGTTTATCTACAAGATAATGGAACTGAAAGTGTTTTGCAAGGAGAGGGGGCTACCTGTGAAGAGGAGATCCACAAGGCAGGATCTTGAGGCAGCCCTGCATAGCTATGAGGTGCTACGCTGGGAAGCAACACTAGCAGATGACTCTGAGGAGGAATCTGAGGGGGAGGATCCCCAGCCAGAATACCAAGAGGGCAGTGGCCCTGAGGAGGAAACATTTTGGGAAAGATTGGCTCGTGAAGAGAGGAATCGGATTCGTGCTCGTGACCGGAGGCTGAGGCAGCTAGACCGGGAGTGCGAGGAGATAGAGTGAGCCTTAGCTGAAAAAGAAATGTGTGAAGCTCAAGAAGTGAGCTTGGCTGAGTTGGAGGTGGAGTCCAGCTCAGATGGTGGCAGCAAAGTTATGTTATCTAGTGCTGACGGAGCAGTACACACCCAGAGATGTGGCGCCTGACTTGAAGGAGGGGGTTAATATACACCAGGAGGTTCAAGGATGTGAGGTAGCTCCAGTGGTGCGCAGTGTCCCTGAGGTGGATTGGGGAACTGGCACAGGGGTTCATAGTCCTAGTGGTGGGAGGGACACTCTACTGACTCTAGATGGGAGGTGCAGGGAGAGGGGTTCCCCCATGGTTGAAGTCCTGGTGTGTGAGTGTGGAGACCGCCCAGAAGAGTGTGGGTTGAGTGACAGAGACAGTCAGATACTGTCTTGCCAGTCTCAGGAGAGTGGTGTGGGGTATGTGTGCAAGGCACTGGATGGTAAGGTGAAGAATAGTTTGGTGGGACTGTGTGATCCAATTGAGGGAGAGCATATTGTAAGTCCCTATTTTCCAGAGCTATGCCAACACCTGGTGGAGTGTGAGTTCTCTGACCCCAGGGAGCTCACAATGGAGGCAGACCTTTTGGTGGATTCCAGAGGGTCTGAAGAGGCATTGGGGAGTGCCCTAAGAGGAGTGGCTCAGGTGTCTTCCAACCCAGAGTGGTGGGAGAGGTTCAGTGTAGCCCAGCTAGGTCCCAGTGTAGTGGGAGGGGTGTAGGGGCTCACGTCCTGTCTCTGCGGAGAAGGAGTGAGTGTGGGACTGCGTGTCCCAAGGTGCCCGAAACCCAGTCTCAGGGCCTGGAGGGTTCCTTAAGGGAACACCAGGTTGGGGGCCTAGACTGTACTGGAAGGCCATTTGAGGGGATCTCCCAGGGTCTAGAGAACCTGGAGCGTCTGTAAGTGGAGCTCCAGTGGTTCTGGTGTCTGGCAGTGCCGCTCCAGTTGGGAGGGTGCAGAAGTCCAGATTGAGGGGTGAGAGGGGGATGTGTTCCCCAGTGGGAGAGCCAGTGGGTCAGGGGCCAGCCAGAAGGGCTGAGCCTCCTAGGAGTGACCATGGTGACACCACTTCTGTTTTGGGGGGGTCTTCACGCACTGTCAGGTGGACAGAGGTCGGGAGATCAGTGCCAGGCAGACTGTCACACAACACATGAGAGATGTGTTACCCTCTGGGGGGGCATGTGTGCTCCCCAGGAAGTCCTGGTGTGCCAGGCAGATTCTTACACAACTCTAGAGGAGCGTGTTTCCCTTGGGGGGGTTGGTGTACCCTCCCGGACGTCCTGGGTTGCCAGGCACAGGTCCAGCCTAAGGGTACAGACCCTGGGTTGGAGGGCCAGGTTCAGGGTGTCCCCCCTGACCTGGAGGAAGGGGCAGCTGCTAACAGTGCCCCTACCAGTTTGTCCTCTGGGGGCACCGCTCCAGGTGGGGGGGGTGCAGGGCCCCAGTAAGGGGGGCGGGGAGAGGACAGCCTCACCCCTGGCCTCTGCCCAGTCTAAGGGTACAGACCCTATGCTGGGATCCCAGTTGCAGGATAGATCCCCTGAACTGGTGGGTGAATTGTGCAGGACGCCTGCCACAGGTGCCCTGACAATTCTGGAAGGGGGTACCACTCCAGGTGAGAGGGTGCAGAGCCCCGAGGAGGAGGACTGGGTGTGGGAAAGCCCACCCCAGTCTCTGGTCCAGCCGCCGGGTACAGGCCCGGAGCTGGTGAGCCAGTGTCAGGATGTCATACCTGACCTGACAGGAGGGAGAGTGGACAAAGGGTGCCGGGCACCTGGGGCTACTGCCCCCCACTCTCTGATGCCCCAGAGGTTTGAGAGCCCTGAGAGGCATAAGGCCTGGGTCTCATCACTGACAGCAGTCAACTGTGGCTTGCTGTCCTGGTGGACAGAGTGTTCCCTGGGGGGGGAAAGGAGTTGCACCCCAGGGGTTGACTGGGCCACACCTCTGTGTTGGCCATGAGCTTACTGTCTGTCTGTTGGGACACACCTGTGAACAAGCTATGGCTAGGTGCTGCAAAGATGGTGTCCACAGGTGAGGAGAAGGGTTCCCCATGGGTTAGCTTGGTGGGCCCTGAGAGTATGGACCGAGGGATCCAAATAGGTTCAGATTGGCGTAGAACTGGAATATGCCCCTGCTGTTGCTGGCCAGGGTCCAGGTTCTATCACCCAAAGCAGGGAAGCCCATCAAGGTAGTGATTGGTCTACCCTGCGTTTTGACTGGAAGGGGGTTGTGTTGAACTTGGCCCTTTTTGCAGGGTCATCCCTGAACTTTTTGCCTTCCTCCTGTACTTTTTCTGACCTGTTTTTGTTGGTTTTATGACTCTGGGCACTTCACCACTGCTGATCAGTGCTAAAGTGCATATGCTCTCTGTTATAAATTGATGTATGGATTAGTGACTCCATGTTTGGCCTATTTGATTCACCGTCAGACCCTAGTACAGTGCACTGTTTGTGCCCAGGGCCTGTGAATCAAATGCTGCTGGCGGGCTTGCAGCACTGGTTGTGCCACCCACAGGAGCAGATTGTAAAGTGTGTCTCAGGCCTGCCATTGCAGAGCCTGTGTGCAGTCTGGTACTGCCATGTCGACTTGGCAAGTGCACCCACTTACCAGTCCCCAAACCTTCCCTTTCCTGCATATTAGTCACCCCTAAGGTAGGCCCTAGGGCAGGGTGCATTGTATGTGTAAGGTAGGACATGCCCTGGTATGTGTGGCATGTCCTGATAGTGAATTACAGCCAATTTCGTTTTTCACTATTACAAGGCTACCTGTTCCCATAGGCCAGAATGGGCAGTTTGATTATAACATCTTATAATCCTAACTGACCCAGGGAACATGGTAGAAAAACGAATTTAGTATGCCTGAACTCAGAATGATAAAATACATCTTTTAGTGAAGTTGGTTTTAACATTCTGGGGCCGATTCCGATCTCGGCCGGTAGGGCTCCGAATCGGATTCGGCTTAACCGGATCCGATTCGGAGCCCTATTTCCCGACCGATTCGTACGTGCGTCTGGACGAGCGAGTACGATGCGAAATCGCCGACCGACTCGTTCCGGCGTCCCAACCGCTCCGACCGACACGTTCCCGGGTCGAACCGCACCGACGACTCGCTCGGACACGACTCGCACCGCGCAATGGAGACGTTCCCCGGCCGGGTAAGTACGATGCGCGCCGCGAGCAGTCCGACCGACACGCGCCGCCCGGCTCGAAAGAGCAGTCGGAGCCGTACTTCAGGGGTCCGTGTCGGACCCCCCTGTACGTGTAGCCACGCGAGTTGCACACAGGGGGGACCCATGGGTCCCCCCTACCTGTGCGTGTACGGCGCGAGTCGCTTCGCCACGTACACGCTGTAGGGGGCGCCCTTGTTCGCCTCGCACCCATTGAGGCAATGGGAGCCCGCGTACGCGTTGTACGACCGGCTCCCATTGGCTTCAATGGGAGTCCGACAGACTCGAGTACGATAGCATACGGACGCATCATACTCGTTCGGTCGGGCTGCACGGGTCCGATTCTGTCGGAAATCTCTCCGGGTCCGGCTCGGTCGGAGAGATTTCCGGCCCGAATCGGAATCGGCCCCTCTGTGTTTGAAAATACCACTTTTAGAAAGTAGGTATTTACTTGCCTAACCATCCAGCCTGCCTCTGCTAGCTTGTGTATTGTGTGTCTGGGTTTGTGAGTGACAGGGGCTGGGGGACTCCAGGAGGCAGGGTGAGTCAGCACTAGGCTGATTAGACCTATCTGCATGAGGAGTGGTGGGAGGAGTAGCACCTGGGCCTGAATAGGGCTGTGCCTGCCTTCCACACTGCTGGCTCCACCTCCTGTGGTGTGTCTGATGACCCTGGCCCACACTGACAAAGGAAGAAGTTGTGCACTGGCAGAATGCACCCAGAACTGGTTTGGACTAGGTACAGGACCCTCTGCCTTCAGAGGACAAAGGATTTATGGGTATAAATACTGGGGCCCAGACCCCAAGATTTTAGATCACTTCTGGGAAACAAGAAGAACCTTTGCTGAGGAGAGGAACCTGAGAAACTGAAGGAGGAGACTTTCCCTATACTGTGTGCTGTTTGAGGGATTGGCCTGCAGTGGTTGCCTGATTGCCAAAGAAAGGGGAAAGGAACTTTGTGCCTACTTTCATCATCTTGCAGAAAATCTCCAAGGGCTTGAAGATTGAGCTTGCCTCCTGCTGAAGTCTCAGGGATACACGACTTCACCAACCAGCTCCCCTCAATTCCCTTGCTGGGAATTTGAAGTGCCTACTGTTGTGTTGGGCCTTCTGAGAGACTGCGTGTCGCTGGGAGCTGGAAGCGCCACTCACGGAGAAGAAGCGTGTTGCCGCCGCAGCAGTTTTCATCGCATCGCCGAGAAAGCGTGCCGCCGCTGCCGCTGTCACAATCGCATCACCGAAGCGCCTCGCATCACCGGAGAAGAGTGTCGCCGTCGCAGCAGACGCTGTTGCATCATTGGAGAAGCGTGTCGAAGGGCCTGTCGCGACTCAGAAGATTCACTGAGTCGCCGCACGGCTGTCGGGCGTGCACGCATCGCCCTCTTCGTTGTCGCATCGAGAGGAAGACGCCATTTTGTTTCATTGCACCGGGTCGTCATCGAATCAAGGCGCTGCTGGTCGCATCACCACAGAAGCGCAGTAAGAAACCGACGCATCACCTCCCCACGTGGTGAAGAAC
This sequence comes from Calotriton arnoldi, assembly GCA_963921515.1. Classification (NCBI taxonomy): domain Eukaryota; kingdom Metazoa; phylum Chordata; class Amphibia; order Caudata; family Salamandridae; genus Calotriton; species Calotriton arnoldi. The sequence goes on from CAWUFW010017843.1 coordinate 224,043, forward strand.
CGACGCATCACCTCCTCTCCGGTAAGGAACCGACGCATCACCGTCCCCTACGCAGCAGTAGGGAACCGACGCATAACCTCCCCCGGAGCAAGGAACCGACGCATCCCCGTTTTTGCGTGTAAGGAACCGACGCCTCACCTTCCCTGCAACTCTTTTGTTTGTATCGCGTTACGCATCCAAAGGTACATTGAACGTAGAGTGTCGCATTTATCACCTGCATTTGAACTGAACTATTTTCTACCATTGACAGTTATATTTTTCGTATTGTATTGTGGATTTTTGTCGTTTTGGGTCTTGTGTTAAGTCTATATAAAAATACTTATTTTTATACTACAACTTGTGTGGTTTCCATTTGTAGTGTTGTCACTGTATTACTATATGTATTCACAAATGCTTTACACACTGCCTCTGAGATAAGCCTGCCTGCTCGTGCCAAGCTACCAAGGGGTGAGCAGGGGTTATTTTAGTAGTGTATCCCCTTACTCTGACTAGAAGCAAGGGTCCCTATTTGGACAAAGGTACCTACCTCTGCCAACTAGAGACCCCCAGTTCTAACACATCCTAAAACGCTTCTTACATCATGAGTACCTTACAGTAGGTTTTAATTTTATTTTCATCCTAAAATACCATGACCGACAACTGAGAGATATTAGCCACCTACTCACCACAGTGAATATGTTTAATCATATTAGGTAAATCATCTATTATTTATAACAACACTGCCTCTTCTACTGTTATAATCCTAAATTTCTTCTTCAAAACACTTTTATGATCTCCACAATCCCACCGATGCATGTTTATCTTTCTTCTGTGGACACATCTTATGCAGAATAGTTGTTGCCACCCCTTTCCAGTTCTCCTCTGATGGAAGTTTATGATCCTTCTGCAGCTTTATAATCTGCTCATTTGCCAGGCTGACCCTCTTGAAATTTCAATGGATGTCCTTGTGCCCAGTTTTTTCTAGTTTACCAGGGACACTAGTAGTACTAGACCATGGGCTTACCTAGGATTTGACGTTCATGATTTCAACCACAAAAAACGTAAAAAGATTGACAGCGTTTACCTTCTTGCACCTGGGTTCATACTAATCCAATAAGAACTTTCTAAACCCATGGGCAAACTCAGATTCCCATGTATTATCTCACTTGTCTTGCACTGTATCATATCGGTGGGAAGGACATAATTGCCATACTGATTGCATGGGCGCTGTTGAAGTGCTTGTACATTCAGAGCGGGGTATTCCTTGGTTTATCAAGTAGCATGCATCATGCATTCCAGAAAATCCCAGTTAACCAGGTATATGTTTCAACTGGGGAACATGCAGCAGTATGAGCCATTTATTATATCAAATTCACAAATATAACTGCTGCAAGCAACGACCAGCTCTGAATTGTTGTAAGGATCATGTTTTCCAATGCAGAGACCCCTTTTGCTTTTCAGTTTGAAGACATGTAACAAGTGATGGATTGATAGTTCATCAAATGCACGTTTCTGGCATGTGCTTTTATTCTGTAAATGTATAATGAATATGTCTGATTAGCAGATCAATCAAAAACACATTCAGTGATAATTTAGTGATAGTGAGCTTAGAAATTAATCCAGGAATGTCATAAATCTTATGACTTTTTCCCTCAATAATTCTTTTAATCACTTGCTTTTAGGTTTCTTTCTTTTAGTTTTAGATTCTGAAATACATACAGAACAGGTTTGAGTTTAGCTATAGTCTCCATTTTAGTTAGCCTGCCCAGCTTGTTTTCCTTTGTCCCTGAATACATCCTAGGTAATGGATGTCACCATCTTAGACCATGGATGCTGCCATCTTTGACAAACGAGGCTGCCACTTTTTCATCAAACTATGCAGAACCATCAACATGCTGTCTTTGATGCATGTGTCGTCTGTGCCTATCTTTTCAAGAACTGTGAAAGTGTCAAGTCATTCAGGTATAGACATCAACAAAACCCCCAGTGCTGCATCACTCTGGGCCAGGTGCCGTTTTCAAGGTCATATAACAACCTTAACCCAAATAATGTAGTCTATATTAATGTATATTTACCTTATTCATACATCCACTGATGTATATGATTATGTCAAAACATTCCTAAGGTGACATTGCAAATTACATCTTAGATAAGGTAACAATATATAAGGACTACCACTTGACCACTTAGGGGTCTATTAATATGGCGGTCGGATGTCCACCGCCGGGCCGGCGGTGGTGCCCGCCGGACCGGCGGAGGACATCCGACCGCGATCGCAAGCCAGAAAACCGTTGGTCAGATTAGGATGGCGGTGGTGACCGCAGTGGTGGGAAATTCCGACCGCCGCTTTTCCACCGGTTGCCATCCGCACTCCTGCCTGGCGGATGGAGCAGGACCGGAATAATGGTGGCGGTGCAGAGCAGGCTCCGCCGGCAGGATTATGATGCCGGCGGTAGCCAGCCTTTCCTCAGCGGTCAGACCGCCATGGAAAGGCATGCGGAGATTGTCTTCCGGGGGCCCATTGTGGGCCCCCAATGTTTTGGGGGGGTGGGTGCACTGGGGGGGGTACCCATGGTCCCCCCCCTACATTTCCCTGTACCAGGTGGCAGGCACTGAGCAGTGCCTGCCACGCAGTGCAGGGAAATGTAGGACATGCTCCTTTGGACATCGCAGCGGTGCTGCGGGCAGCAGCAACCGCCGCAATGTTAAGGCCCGCGATCCGACCGCCGCGGTCGGATTTCGACCACGGATCATCGTAATTTGACTGGCGGTGATGTCGCGGTCCACGCTGGCGGTCTTTTTCGGCTACCATGGCGGTCTGGGACGTTTTCCGACTGCCATCGTAATAGGCCCCTTAGTTAGGAGAGAAGCTTCACCTAGGTCACAGACGCAGATCCAGATGAACACAGAACCAGATTCCATCACAACTTAAGAAGCCTCCAGCAAGACTCCCTGAGGCTCTGCAAAGCATTTGTTTCTGCCTTCACAAACTGGTGCCCAGGTTATTTTCTCTCGTAGACATAATATCCTAGCTCTTGGCCTTGCGCTTGAAACAGCTGACAAGCTATTCCAAACAGACAACAAACTCTGTTGACAAGGTATGCGCACAACCTCCAAAACTCAGGCTTATTATTTATTCATCTGCTAGAAATAGCATAGCGCTTAGAGATAGCACAGTGAGGGTGTAAGGGCAATAAATTGTAATGTTACAATATTCCCTGTTTTCATTGTTATTGAAAAGCTTCTCTGCTTTTTATTATCTTCTGTGATGTTACCAATAATAAACGTACTAGAGATCAGCATTTTGAAATCCATTTTTAAAAATAAATATGTTGAAATACATTTTCCGTTTCTAATGATCTTATGTGAGTAAATCAGTAATGAACAATCATTAAGATTACCACTGCTCCCTGTTAGTAACCCAAAAGCATCAACACCACCTGATTTATGTACCCGGGTGTGGTTCTGCAGGGATGCAATAACCTGTCTTTCACATTCGGCACTGGTGCATTGGACTAAGTTAATTCGTGTCGCCCGTGGGTGTGAAAACAAACCTTGTAGAGCCAAGCCAGAGACTCAGTTTATGCAACAGAATCACCAGGTTTGGTCTTGCATGGTCAGGTTCAAATCAAACACGGCCTGGTTTAGCCTCACAAGCCCCTCACCAGCCTTTGTAAAGCCTTATTAGCCCACGTATCAGTATAATCTGCTAAGGGCAGGTTCATCGATTGAGGCTCAGAATTCTAAGCCTTTGTACACCCTCATGTGCACATATAGTCAATGATATGTCCATGTAACAACAGCTATCATATGCCAGTGACAGAAATGCATGCTCAGTTTTAGCTTCATTTGCCTACGTACCACCAACAATCAAAATGTACCCAAAACAGTTTCGTAGGCCCATATGTGATGTAATTTGACAATAGAGAGTTAAAGTTTTGGCATTTAACATTTTGTAAGAAAATCTGCTTTCCATCCATCCTTTTTTGTTCATTAACCTTCGAAACACTTACAATAAAAGATTTTGAGAAGTTCATACTCATGCCCATCACTTCGACCATCATTTGGCTAAATCAGAGGGAAAACAGATTTTAACACATTATTTCGTGTCTTTTTCCAATTTTGAGGGCTTTGTTTCCAACTTAATTTTCAGAAAATGAATGGGGACCCACACTATGTCAATCTGAGGACTTACACCCTACTTTAGCCTACAGCATTACCTGATCCCACTCAAATTCTTTTCTTTAACTCAATAGTTCTTCACATGACCACAAACCAGAAGGCCTGATAAATGCTACTACTTGATCAAGTTTAGTCTGCGAATAGCTTTCAAATGCTTATCAACAAGTAAAACTATGTATGGGGAGCTTTCCTCGGCAGACCACCACTCCACTGCACATGGACTAGTTTCCCTCTAAGCTCAATGTGGGGCATATTCTCAAGCCCCTATCGCCATGGGGACGTCACTTTTTCTGACGTTCCCGTGGCGATAGGGTCAGCGCCTTATTCACAAGACAGCGTTAAGCCACTTAACGTGGCTTTAAGCCACGTTGAGTGGCTTAACGCTGCCTTGTGAATAAAGCCCCTTTCACGCTAAACTTAGCGTGAAAGGGCGTGCAGTGGGTGCTGCGGTGGGCGTTCCACCGCAACACCCATTGAATCCGCCGCTGCCACCTATTCTCAAGGGCGGCGTTAATAGGTGGCAGCGCCGAACTTAAGACCTGGAAAATCCTGGTCTTAAGTTGGCGAAACGAGGAGAAATGCTTTATTTCTCCTCGTTTTTGCTTTTCCATGTGTGCTGCCTTGTGCAGCACACATGGAAAAAGCAAAATGCCATGGCTTGTTCATGTAGGAAGGTGTCCCTTCTTGTATATGAACAAACCTTTTTAAAAATGCCATTTTGTAACTTTCATGTGTGCTGCACGAAGCAGCACACATGAGAGTTACAAAATGGTATTTTGGGATTGTTTATGTGCAGGAAGGGGCACCTTCCTGTACATAAACAACCCTCCCCTGCACACAGACACCCTTGCACTCTGGTGCAAGAGTGCCTGCGTTGGCGCGAAGTTGTGAAACTTAGCGCCATCGCAGGGGGAAACGCCAGGCTGCACCACATTCTTGAGAATAGGGTGCAGCCTCGCGTTTCCAAAGTGGCAGTGAGAGGCGTTAAGCCAAGGAGGCTAACGCCTCTCACCGCCACTTCATTGAGAATATCCCCCTGTGTACCTTAAACTTTCTCCACATAAAGACACTTATAACAAAAAATCTTTTTCCTTAATGTTTTTCTATTGCTATAGAATGTATTGAGCTTTGAGAATGTAGTATGGGCTGCCAACCCAAATTTGTTTTGGAATCTTTAGTAATTTTTTTGACTGAAGTGGCATTTATTTCTCATATATTTGTTCCTATTTCCTTTCTTCAGTTAAATTATCACATGCAGTTCACACATGTGCCTTTACATAATTTTAGACTGCTGGGTTATTTGGGTACACGTTCATAAGACCCATAGGTAAATTACTCTGGACACATTTTGTATGTAAATATGATGGTTATTTGCAAAGAAAAACAATGTGCATCTGAATTTCCAAAATGAAAATGCATGCAGTTTAAGTTCTGGCATAAATTACAAACTCTTAAGATTAGAAGATTGTACATTGACCCATTACCAGAGCACATTCCTTTTTCACAAGATGACTATGGGGCATTGTGCCACCGGAACGTCACTTTTTCCGACGTTCCGGTGATGCAGTGTTCTGCCCCATATTTGCAAAGCGACGTTAAGCCACTTTGGGGCATATTTATGAGGGAGTGGCAGAGTGCGGCATTAGCCTCCTTGGCTTAACTCTGCGCTCTGCCACTTCTGAAACGCATGGCTGCACTGTAGTTACAAGAATACGGTGCAGCCTTATGTTTCCCCCTGCGCTGGCGGTAATTTTGCTGCCTAGCGCCAACGCAGGCACCCTTGCACCATAGTGCAGGGGGCCCTGCGTTGAGTGGAATAATTGTTTATGTGCAGGAAGGTGTCCCTTCCTGCACATAAACAATCTGAAATGGCATTTTGAAACTTCTATGTGTGCTGCTTAATGCAGCACACATAAAAGTTGCAAAACGTAATTTTTTCCTAATGATTGTTTATGTGCAGGAAGGAACACCTTCTTGCACATAAACAATCAATGGTGTCTTGCTGTTTCTATGTGTGCTGCACAACACAGCACACATGGAAACAGCAAAAACGAGGAGAAATTAAAAATTTCTCCTCGTTTCACCAAGGTAAGACCAGGTTTTCCATGGTCTTAATTTTGGAGCTGCCCCATATTTACACGACCCTTGTAAATATGGGGCAGCGACAAAACCAATGGGTGTTGCGGTGGAACCAGTAGCTGCCGGTGGTGGGAGTGCCGCCGGGTGCTGACGTGGGGTGGGGGAGGGGCAGGGTGGAGGGTAGTAAACTACGGATTACAGCCGATTACAGGTAAGTACACATATAAATAAATAAAACAAAATTCGTTTATCGCGCTGCATCGCATTTGGCGATGCAGCGCGAGAAACGAAATTCGTTTTATTCATTTATATGTTTACTTACCTGGAATCGGCCGTAATCCGTAGTTTACTACCCCCCCACCCTGCCACTTCCCCGCCCCACGTCAGTGCCCGGCGGCACTCCCACCACCGGCCGCTACTGGGTGGAACGCCCACCATAACACCCATTGCCCGCCCCTTTCACGCTAAGTATAGCATGAAAGGTTGCCTTAATTACAAGGCAGCTTTTAGCCACGTTAAGTGGCTTAACGCAGCCTTGTAAATAAGGCGAAGCCCATATCGACACAGGAACGTCACTAAAAGTGACGTTCCTGCGGCGACAGGGGCTTGTAGATATGCCCCTTTGTGTGACTTAACGCCGCTTTGTAAATATCGTCCCTTTTCATGCAGGTATCTGCGTGAAAGGGGAGTGCAATGGGTGTTGCTGTGGACGTTCCACCACAACACCCATTGCTTTTTGACGCTGCCCCAGATTTACAGGGATCTGCAAATCTGAGGAAGCACCAAAAATAAACATCACTGAATAGCAGGCATTAGAATGGTGCAAGGAGGAGAAACACTTTTACTTTTCCTCATTTTTGCTCTTTCTATGTGTGCTGCAGAATGCAGCACACATAGAAAGAGCAAATTACCTTTAAAGATTGTTTATGTGCAGGAAGATATGCCTTCCTTCACATAAACAATCATCCCTGCAACACAGACACCCTTGCACCATGAATTGCAGGGAATCATCCCTGCAATGTAGGTACCCTTGCACTGTGGCGCAAGGGTGTCTGTGTTGGCCCTAGGCAGCTTTTTTTAGCGCCAGCACAAGGGAAAACACAAGGGTGCACCGTTTTCTTTTAAATATGGTGCATACCTGTGTTTTTTTAAATGACGCAGCGTGGCACTGCTAAATTGTCACCTGCGCTGCGTCATTTCCTTGTAAACATCCCCCTATATTTCTGTGAATGCCAACCCCTTATTAGACATGTCTTATTATGCTTGCATCGACTGGGGCACCATCCTGCATATCTGAAACTCATATGCCTGGTTACATCGAGATCGGGTTAAGTGATGGGATAATTGTAGTAAATGCATGCCTGAAGTTTTCCAGTGCTTACTGTAGTGATTTACGTCCTCTCCTATACTGTAAGTAGAACTGGAGCTCCAGGAAACCCAGATCAGTTTTGCCATCCCTTATTTTTTTCCCTTGGTTCTCGGGTGGCCCTATTTTTTTTTCTTTGGCAACGACTGTTGATGCCCCTCATCCCCAGGATCCTTCCAGCTGCGATTTGTGTGCTCCTTAGGTACACGTTTTGAGATGCCCTGAGACAAGAAGACCTTCCAATCTCTTTGCCCTGTAGTTCCGAGGAAGTAGCACCACTTGACTGGACAGACAATGGCTGGTAGAAGCATATTGGGCCATATTATCAAGAACGGCGCAAACATTATCGCTGCTTTAGCGGCAGGAAACTGCCGCTAAAGCGGCGATAAGGGGCTTGATAATATGCCCTAGAGAATTCCAATAGAAGCCCAAGTTCTGGTGTCAAGGACATCAAACCTGGGCTTCTATTGGAATTCTTTAGGGCATATTATCAAGCCCCTTATCGCCGCTTTAGCGGCAGTTTCCTGCCGCTAAAGCGGCGATAATGTTTGCGCCGTTCTTGATAATATGGCCCATTGTGTTTTTTTGGTTTGCAAGTGCTCCACCCACGAAAGAGGTCTGGAATGTGGTGCCGATGGGGATACCTTTCTGCTGTTATTTTTATTGTTGAAATGTTTGCAGACATAAGTGCAACACATATGCACAGCTAATCACAAAAATCAAAACACGTGTGAGCACAGTCAAAAGCTTTGTGATCACCAGCAGTGTGCCTGTAGTTAGGGTTTCCCAGTGCTTAATGTCTAAAAAAAATTAAGTGCAGGTGCCCAAATTTTATCTTGAGAAGTCGCATCCTCTTCTGTGATGGGTGCAACCCAGTTCCACCATGAGGAAACACCAAGGGGCATATTTTAGCGCCACCGGCACGTCACTTGTTCACTTGTCACTTGTAATGCCCTGCACCATATTTACAAAAAGGCATTAAGCTGATTTTTGTGGCTTAACGCCGCTTTGTAAATATGGTACCCTTTCACGCAGGTATCTACATGAAAGGGGCATGCAATGGGTGTTGCTGTGGTTGTTCCACCGCAACAGCCATTGCTTTTTGATGGTGCCCCAGATTTACAAGGAGGTGTAGTTCTGATGCGGCGCCAAAAACTAACGCCATGCAATAGCAGGCGTTAGAATGGCGCAACAAGGAGAAATACTTTTATTTCTCATCGTTTTTGCTTTTTCTACAAGTACTGCAATCTGCAGCACGCATAGAAAGAGGAAAATGCCATTTATGATTTTTTATGTGCAGGATGATGTTCCTCCTGCACATAAACAATCATTAAATAATGGCGATTTGCTACTTCTGAATCACTGACAAAATATCGAGAGTCAGAAAATCGACCTACAGAAATAGCGACACAAAAATATCGAAGTCAAGAATATCGACATCCTATCTACATTAAGGTAAGTACAAAAATATCCAAAAAATTATATTGATGTCAAAAATATCGTTGTTAAAAATATCGTTTTTTTTTTAAAGTTACAAAAATAATGTAAAATAAAGTAAATAATACATATAATTAAAATAAACATAGTTAAAAATATTTTAAAATGTTTAAAAATTATAACTAATATATATAATGTAAAAATAAATTAAACATATACATATAATATATAATATATATACTTAATAATATTTTTTAATAATTATTTTAATAAGTTATAAATTGTTAAAAAATATCTTATAAATTACAAATACATTTCTACACATAAAACAATAATATAAATAAAAATTAAATAAATATATATAACAAATTACAAAAATTACAATTATTTTTAATATTTTTAAAATTAATTATATACTACATTAACTAAAATAATACAAAAATTATTAGATAGCGGAGGGAATAAAATTACTATTCCAATTCCAAACAGTGCAACAGTAGGGAAAATGGTGGATAGCGTAAGGGTAAAAATTACTATTCCCACTCCAGTGAGTGCAACAGTAGGGAAAGTGTTGGATAGCGTAGGGGTAAAAATTACTATTCCCACTCCAGTGAGTGCAACAGTAGGGAAAGTGTTGGATAGCGTAGGGGTTAAAATTACTATTCCCACTCCAGTGAGTGCAGCAGTAGGGAAAGTGTTGGATAGCGCAGGGGTAAAAATTACTATTCCCACTCCAGTGAGTGCAACAGTAGGGAAAGTGTTGGATAGCGTAGGGGTAAAAATTGCTATTCCCACTCCAGTGAGTGCAACAGTAGGGAAAGTGTTGGATAGCGTAGGGGTAAAAATTAGTATTCCCACTCCAGTGAGTGCAACAGTAGGGAAAGTGTTGGATAGCGTAGGGGTTAGAATTACTATTCCCACTCCAGTAAGTGCAACAGTAGGGAAAGTGTTGGATAGCGTAGGGGTAAAAATTACTATTCCCACTCCAGTGAGTGCAACAGTAGGGAAAGTGTTGGATAGCGTTAGGGTTAAAATTACTATTCCAACTCCAGTGAGTGTAACAGTGTGGAAAATGTAGGATAGCGTAGGGGTTAAATTAACATACTTATTAATTACATTTTTTTTTAATAAATAACATATTAATAATTACTTCACAAAAATATTAATAATAAATACCAATAAAATTAAATAAATATTTACTTAAATAGCATTAAATTACTTCCCACCCTATTCCCCTATAAACGCACAACCCACTACACATAAAAAATAACACAATTAATTAAATTATCAATTAATCAATTAATAAAAATTAATTACCAATAAATAATTAAATAACAATAAATTAATAATCAATACCAATTAATAAAAATTAAAATGCACTTAATTTTAATAAAATACTTCCCACCCTATTCCCTATAAACCCACAACCCGCTACACATAACAAATAACACATTGAATTTAATTATCAATTAATCAATTAATAAAAATTAATTGCCAATTAATAATTAATTAACAATAAATTAATTAACAATAGCAATAAATAAAAAATAATAATAAATTAATTATAATTAATATGATTATAAATTAGTCAATTAATAAAAATTAATTACCAATTAATAATTAATTAACAATAAATTAATAATCAATAAAAATAAATAAAAATTATTAATTAATTAATTATGATTAAATTACTTCCCACCCTATTCCCTATAAACCCACAACCCGCTCTAATATTAAACGCAAAATTTACTTTAAAAAAATTACTAATTTCTAAACATTTAATACATATATTTAAAAATAATTAAAAAACATTACAAAAAATGTTAAACACATACATATAAAATACATACTAAAATACATAACACTAATATAAATATTGATATTAACAATGATATTTTTGCTAACGATATTACTTACTTCGATATAAAAAAATGATATTACTTACCTTAAGGTCGATATTCTGGTCACCGATATTCTTGACTACGATATTCTGTCCCTACGATATTTAAAACTCGATATTAGTGTAGGTCGATAAAAAATCGATATTATGTCTGCATACCGCTACTTCTATGTGTGCTGCAGAGTGCAGCACACATTGAATTTACAAATCACCATTATTGATTGTTTACATGCAGGAAGGGACACCTTCCTGAACGTAAACAATCATTCCCTGCAACCGAGGCACCCTTGCACTATGGCGCAAGGGTGTCTGCATTGGCGCAAAGCAGCTATTTTTAGCACCATCACTAGAGAAAACACAGGAGTGCACCGTATTGTTGTAAATACGGTGCATCCCTGTATTTTGGAAATGGCGGAGCGTGGTGCTGCAAAATTTGCCGCAGCTCCACCCTCCGTCATTTCCTTGTAAATATGCCCCTTAGTTCCACCACAGGCACTGTGGAATGCCTGCTTTAACATTGCCCGAAGCTAAATTATAGCCAGTACCTTTTTAAAGAGGATGTCTCACCCCCCCAAATTGTTTTTAAAAAATGAGGTCAAATACTGCTTTGTTTTACAGCACAAATGTCACTTAAAAGTGCCCATCACATATCTTAGTCAATGGAATGTCCATTGAAACTTTGGGACTCGGTGTGATTGGGCAGAAAGGGGCAGTACTTCCGGTTTGTGTCCAATCAATATAATCCAGACTATGGGGTCGATTCCGATCTCGGCCGGTAGGGCTCCGAATCGGATTCGGCTTTACCGGATCCGATTCGGAGCCCTGTTTCCCGACCGATCCGTACGCGCGTCCGGACGAGCGAGTACGATGCGAAATCGCCGACCGACTCGTCCGGGCATCCCGACCGCTCCGACCGACTCGTTCCCGGCTCGAACCGCACCGACCGACTCGCTCGGACTCGACTCGCACCGCGCAATGGAGACGTTTCCCGGCCGGGTGAGTACGATGCGCGCCGCGAGCAGTCCGACCGAGCCGCACACTCCGGCTCAGAAGAGCTGTCGGAGCCGTACTTCGGGGTCCGTGTCGGACCTCCTGAACGCGTAGCCGCGCGAGTCGCACACAGGGGGGACCCATGGGTCCCTCTACCTGTGCGTGTACGGGCGAATCGCTTCGCCGCGTACACGCTGTGGGGGCGCCTTGTCCGCATCGCACCCATTGAGTCAATGGGAGCCCGTGTACGCGTCGTACAACAGGCTCCCATTGACTTCAATGGGAGTCCGACCGAATCGAGTCCGATAGCATACGGACGCATCGTACTCGTTCGGTCGGGCTGCACGGGTCCGATTCGGTCGGAAATCTCTCCGGGTCCGGCTCGGTCGGAGTGATTTCCGGCCCGAATCGGAATCGGCCCCATAGTGCATTTTCTTAATTCCACAAGATTGTTTTCAGTGGTAAAGTATGCTTTTTGACCGAGGAGTAAGAGATAGTTTTTAGAATGGTATAGTGAGCACCTTACTCCCCTTGCCCTTTGTGCCATTGTACATTCTGCAGTGCTCTAATCAGTGTTAATGAACCCAATTGTTTTTACACTGCACATTTCATGATGCAAACCTTGGCCATGCTGATTTATAAAACTTGTCTTTCGTATTCAAACCTAGAAAAATATGCACAGTCGCCTATTAGTGTAATATGTTTGAACTCTGTTTTTGTAATATGTAGAAGATGTCATAGACTCCAAAGCAATGTTTGTGAACAGCAAATACCCACTTATTTGTTTCTTAATACACTCTGGAGATGGCAGACTTAGGGCCTTATTATGACTTTGGTGGTGTGGCAGTGTGCCACCACGCCAGCGACCCGCTGCCACACTGTCAAAGCCATAAAGAGACTGCCTGCCAGATTCCGACTGGATTCCAGGTCGGACGGTCATGCGGCTCATGGTTCACTGACACAACATCGATGTAAAAAATATTGATGTAAAAAATATTGATGTAAAAAAAATCGAGTAAAAAATATAGACAACAAAAATATTGACTCCTATACTTAAACAGGTGAGTACAAACTATTGACTAAAAAATATCAATGTAAAAAATATATAGATGTATAAAATATCGACTTTATATAAATATAAAATAAAATAATATATATTAAATATATTAAATATAATTTTAACAAAATAAAATATATGTAATATACATTTTAATAAAATATAACAAATAAACTTAATAAAAAAATAAACACACAAACAATAATTCGTACATATATATTTAGTTTAGAACAATTTATAAACTATTATCTTTAATTTATGTTGAAAGTTTTAAATAATATACAAAATAACAATATATATTAATGATTTAAAATATAAAAAAACAAAAATCTAGAATAATTTTAAACCAATTATTAAAAAATATTTATTCCCACTCCAAAGAGTGCAACAGTAGGGAAAGTGTTGGATAGCGGAGGGGTAAAAATTACTATTCCAATCCAGGGAGTGCAACAGTAGGGAAAGTGTTGGATAGCAGTGGAATAAATTTACTATTCCAACTCCAGTGCGTGCAACAGTAGGGAAAGCGATGGATAGTGGAGGGGTAAAAATTACTATTCCCACTCCAGCGAGAGCAACAGTAGGTAAAGTGTTGGATAGTGGACGGGAAAAAATTACTATTCCCACTCCAAAGAGTGCAACAGTAGGGAAAGTGATGAATAGCGGAGGGGTAAAAATTACTCCTTCCAGTGAGTGCAACAGTAGGGAAATGCTGGATAAATGGAGGGATAAAAATTACTATTCCCACTCCAGTGAGTGCAATAGTAGGGAAAGTGTTGGATAGCAGAGGGGTAAAAATTACTATTCCAACTCCAGTGAGAGCAACAATAGGGAAAGTGTTGGATAGCAAAAGGGTAAAATTTACTATTCCTACTCCAGTGAGAGCAACAGTAAGGAAAGTGTTGGATAGCTGTGGGGCAAAAATTACTATTCCCACTCCAAAGAGTGCAACAGTAGAGAAAGTGTTGGATAGCGGAGGGGTAAAAATTACTATTCCCACTTCACTGAATGCAACAGTAGGATAAGTGTTGTATAGCGGAGGGGTACAAATTTGTATTCCCACTCCGGTAAGTGCAACATTAGGGAACGGGTTAGATAGCGGAGGGGTAAAAATTACTATCCCAACTCCAGTAAGTGCAACAGTAGGGAAAGTGTTGGATAGCGGAGGGGTAAAAATTAGGCCTGGGCGGAAAACTACGCTACGCTCGCGGAGTTTGCGTAGTTTACGCTACTACGCGCTACGCGAATTGCACGTAGCACAGTGCAAAAACACGTGGCGTAGCGGGCATTTTTTGCTTGCTCTCGGTCCTCAACGTCAAGTTGGCGACAGCGAGCGAGCAAAATCAACATCCCGGCGAGACTTTTTCCTCGTTCGCGATCAGCAACATCAAGTTGCCGATCACGAGCGAGGAAAATAAACCTCCCGGCGAGATTCTCAACGCGGGGAGGTCAGGTTTCTCATTGCGAGTGGTCGCGTATTCTCGCGACCGCTCGCGATGAGAAACTACCAGTCCGCGTTGAGAAAGCTGCCGCTCGAGTACAAATCTACTCGAGCGGCAGAAAACGACCGCCTGCACTGTGCAAGATGCCGTTTGCAATGATTGCACAGTGCGGACAAGCATCCGGCACTGTGCAATCAGTGCGAACAGCATTTCCCTACCGCACTACGCAGTTCGCGTAGCTACGCGTAGCGTGCGTAGTGCGAAGTGCACTTCGCGTAGCTACGCGTAGCGCTACTACGTGAACTACGCCCAGGGTTAGTAACAATCACTATTCCCACTCCAGTGAGTGCAACAGTAGAGAAAGTGTTGGATAGCGGATGGGTAAAAATTACTATTCCAACTCCAGTGAGTGCAACAGTAGGGAAAGTGTTAGATAGCGGATGCGTAAAAATTACTATTCCAACTCCAGTGAGTGCAACAGTAGGGAAAGTGCTGGATAGCGGAGAGGTAAACATTACTATTCCCACTCCAGTGAGTGCAACATTAGGGAAAGTGTTGGATAGCGGAGGGGTAAAAATTACTATTACCAGTCCAATGACTGCAACATTAGGGAAAGTGTTGGATAGCGGAGGGATCAAATTTTCTATTCCCACTCCAGTCAGTGCATCAATAGGGAAAGCGTTGGATAGTGGAGAGACGAAAATTACTATTCACACTCAAACAGTTAAACAAAAATTTTTTTTTTTTAAATCATAAATATAAATAAACAATATTAAAAAATGAAAAATCAAATATATTAAATATATAAAAGAAAACGTATTATAATATTAATTACATATTACACACAACTACAAATAATATATAAAATAAAATAATAAATACATTTATAAAATATAATTCTTTTAAGCTAGAAAATATTAACAAACAAAAAATTAATTAATACATAAATGTATTTATTTTATTTACTATCCTATAACACCACACCAATAACAAAACACTTCAACATTTTTAATTCCATTTTCTTCCATAATTAACATAATTAATTATTAATTAAAAAAATATTATCTAAAAAAAAAAACTAATAAACATTCATTGACAGCACACACTTTAACACTATAATATCCACAACACACACCTAAATTAAACTATAAAATAATAAAACACAATTAAGACGTATTTTTAAATTAAAAACTATTACTATTAACAACTAATAATAAAGGGGCCCATTACGATACCCGGCGTAAAAGAATCCGCCAGGCATGGAAGCGGCAAAAATCCGCCCGCACACACCGCCTGAACACCGACCACGCCATTATGAGTACACAAACCGAAAACCGCCATCGGCGGAAAAATCACACAAAATACCGCCCGCCATCGTCCGAGTCGGAGTCAAACCGCCCGCCACGGACGGAAACACGCACGACAACACAAAACCGCCCGCCCACACGGCCGACACACCGCACGTGAAATTACGATCGCACCGCCATGAGCGCGGAAAAACAACAAATATACCGCCCGCCAGCGCAAACAACGCCGATGAGAATCGACACGGCAGAAGCCATGGCGCCAACGTACCTGCACAGAAACCATCCGCACACAAAACCAATAGCACACAACATGGCCAACAAGTCCACACAGCAAGGCACACACAAATACACAAGCACAGTACACATCCCGAAAACACCCCCCCGGACAAACAAAAAATACAAAGGCCAGAACCCCAGACACAACACACCTGAAAACAACAGACCATGAGGACACACCCACATAGGTGAGTACAAAAGCAGCACTCCCACAGACCACAACCCCTTGCTACATTGCAAACCAGAGAGGAGAGGACACAGTGACACAGCAAGGACAGCAGCACACCACAGAAACGCACACATCACTACCACCACCACCACCACCACCACCACCACCAAACACCACCACCACCACCACCACCACCACCACCACCACCACCACCAAACACCGGCACCACAAACCCCTGCACATTACACAACACACACCGCACCAGCACCACAAACACCATGGCACCACAAAGGATGCCCAAGTTCACGCCCATGGAGCTGACGGTCATGGTCGACGAGATCATCAAGGTGTACCCACAAATCTATGGGAACATGGTCCAGCACACACCACTAGCCACCAGAAACAGAATGTGGAACCGGATCGTAGACCAGGTCAATGCAGTCGGGACCCTGCCCAGGAACAGAGTCGAGATAAACAAACGTTGGAATGACGTAAAAAGCCTGGTCAAGAAGAAGGAGGGCAAAAACAGAGAGCTGGCTGCCGTCACTGGCGGAGGGAATCCCGCGCTCTTTAAGACCTTCAAAGCGTGGGAGGAGAAGGTGCGAGTCGTAATCCATCCGGAGATCCTCGCCGGATTAGCAGGGGAGTGGAGGCTGGTAAGTACAAACTAATGTATACCAGCACACCGCTATGTACTCACATGCGCAACTACCATGCCACAGCTCCCAGGGACAAACACCCCCATGTCCAGCACACAATACACAACACATCACACACACATGCAACAGACACTACCACACACAGCCCAAACCGAACAACTGTAAGATGCGTGGGGACATGTGTACACTAAGCCAGCCACGTAACCACCAACAAGTCCCCAAATATGCCAGAAGCGCCACAACGAGCACCCACCACACCCATGTGTCCGCCACAGCTGCACTAACCGACAAGTAACAGGTAAGTGGCAGGAACACAAAGTGCAGTGGGTGGGAGGGTGGACAGCCCAAGTACAACACACACCAGGCCCCAGTCCCACAGCACAGCAAGGAGGAGCATCCCCCACACCCCACAGCCACGTGTCAGCCACCGCAGTGCACAACGACAGCCGAAAGGCAGACATCACGGTCCACAGCAATCGGTGTCAGTGGGTGTACAGCCACCCCCACGACCCACTACACCCCCCACCCCCACAGACCTGCAACATGGAGCACCCCCCGCTTAGAGCCATGTGGCATCCAGTACAGTGCACGCACGAACAACTTGCAGGTGGGAAACTGGACAGGGCTGGATTACTGGAGGCATGAGGACCATAACACCACCAACACATGGGACATGTCACGTAGCAGACGAACACGCAGCACCGCCCACCGTCACGAACAAGTGAACAATGTGCACACGGACATGAACAACAGACTCACACCCCACATGACCCATCACAGACATAGCAACACCCAAGGAGCCACGTCTGCATGCACAAGCCACACTGAATATAGTCCCACAAGGCAGCCACTGTGCAACTCATCACACACAACCGAAACACCATTGAAGTCCTGTCCATGTAGCCCCTACTGCCTGTCAACCACACACCCCACAACTACGCCTATGTAAGACAAACAACACTAGACGCAACAGAGCGGAACAACAGAAATGCACACGAACACCACTGAACCCATCAAACTCACAGACACACCATGCACATACAACATACCATCCATCCCATCCGTCAGCCCCAGTCTCATGAAAGGCATGTCATCCGCACAGCTGCCACACATACAGCAGTCACGCTAAGACACATGCCCATGACCAACCATGTGCCAGAAGTCAATTAAGCGCACGACACACTGTGAGCAACAACACACAACATGGGCCACCCCCCGAGCACTGCAGTGATGCACATGGCACAGGGCAGCACGCACACCAAGGAGATGGGACAACTGCAATACATTGGCTGGCACACAACTATCACTCACCCATAACGATGCGTCCAATGCCATGTCCAGTAACCACAACAGACAGCAAATATGCAGGGCATGTCAGGCATGCACACACCTCAGACCATGCACTGTCATGCAGCCACAACACATGTCACGTTCGGCACCCATGGCTCACAGCATGTACCCCAAAAGCATATCCCCTCCCAAATGCGAATCTGGGGCATGGCCCCCATGTTGCCATATGCGTTCCTAAAGCGTTCCATTTGAACCCCAAAAGCATATCCCTCCCAAATGCGAATCTGGGGCATGGCCCCCATGTTGCCATATGCGTTCCTAAGCGTTCCATTTGAACCCCAAAAGCATATCCCCTCCCAAATGCGAATCTGGGGCATGGCCCCCATGTTGCCATATGCGTTCCTAAGCGTTCCATTTGAACCCCAAAGCATATCCCCTCCCAAATGCGAATCTGGGGCATGGCCCCCATGTTGCCATATGCGTTCCTAAGCGTTCCATTTGAACCCCAAAAGCATATCCCTCCCAAATGCGAATCTGGGGCATGGCCCCCATGTTGCCATATGCGTTCCTAAGCGTTCCATTTGAACCCCAAAAGCATATCCCTCCCAAATGCGAATCTGGGGCATGGCCCCCATGTTGCCATATGCGTTCCTAAGCGTTCCATTTGAACCCCAAAAGCATATCCCCTCCCAAATGCGAATCTGGGGCATGGCCCCCATGTTGCCATATGCGTTCCTAAGCGTTCCATATGAACTCCAAAAGCAAAGTACAAACCAGACCCAGGATGGGCCAGGAGCCCGCATACACCAGAGTCACAATGAGTAGGGGCACAGCAACACACCCATCGGCATGGCCAATCCGTCCCATGCCACATGTGCACAGCACACAGTCCCATTGCCTAGCACACACAACTACAGATGCCACAGCCACACACTCGCCTCCGGGAAACCCATGTACGAGATTGCACGAACTGCCAATGTCAGACGACTAATACATACTTCGCCAGGTGCAACACAATAACAAATCTCATTCTCTCCACAGGTGACGAACTGCTGGATGCTGGGGATGGAGACAGCAGCCAGCACAGCCAGCCTACAAGCCCCCAACGAGGACACACGGATCTGGAGGATCTGTCCTCCTCTTCGGACACGGACCACCAAGCTGGCCCATCTGGCGTGGCAGGGCCCAGCCGCTCCCCAGGACCCCTCCTACCCACCAACCCATCATCCAGGGATGCTGAACAGTCCCAGTCCCCTGCTGCCACTGTCGTTGCGGCCACACCCACGGTCATTGCGGCCACTACCACTGCCGCAACCGCCACCATCGCCGCACCGACCACCACCGCCTCCACCACCACCACGTCTTCGCTGGCACCAGCCCCAGCGCAGGTGGTGGCCCGGCCGACTGGATCCACCCTGGGAGCCACAGCGAGGACCGTGGTGTGCAATGTGGCTAGTGGGCAGGCCGGTGGCAGCAGGACTGGTAGGAGGAGCAGGGTCAGGGAAACGCCAGCCTCCCCTGGGAGCCATGCCCTGCCTCAAATGGCCAGAGTCCTTGGGGCCTATGAAGAGGCCCAAGGACAATGGGCCAGGTCTGCTACTGACACGCGGGAGGTGCTGGGGGTGCTGAGGTCCATGGACGCCCATATGGGCCAATTCGTGTCCCGTATGGACCAACTCGTGGACCTCATGGGCCAGCTGGTGGTGGCGGTGGGGTCACAGGCAAGGCCAGCAACACCACCTCCGCCACCACCTGCTAGGGCGCAGGCTCGGGCAGCAGTGTCCACTTCCCCTGCGTCCACAGCCAGTGAGCACACCTCACCCACCACCAGCAGGTAGCCACCACACACCCCCTCCCAAACGTGGAAGGGGCCGTCCGAAGAGGAAACAGATCTCCCGGGAGGACTTCGCACGCTCCAGTCGCAAGTGAGGCAGCCAGCCAGCCTTCCGCCAGCCTTCCTTGACCAGCCACTGCATTGACTTGCTCTACGATCCCACTCCACACAGCCATCTGGATGGCATGTGTGTGTTGGACTATGGACATAGAACCAGTGGGTACACCCTGATCATCACGCAGCCATGACCGACAGCTCATTGTCACTGCACGCACCACTTTTGTCATCACCTTACACACAATCACATGTCACAGTTTGTAATAAATGCACCTTTTTCACTAACTGCTGTTTGTGCCCTGTGTTTTATTTGTACGGAATACAACGGCCACCTTGGGCGGAAAGGCACCTGATGCGTGGCATGGCAATGGAATCCGGAGGGCCTGTAGGGACCTAGGGGTGGGAGACAGAACAGGAGCACATTCAATGAGTGTGTCACACACCCATCACACAGTACATGTCAACAACTACAAGCAATGTACACACATCGCACAGAGCAATAGGGCACAATGCCACAGCCACCAACAGTGGCATACTACCCTGGCCATGGAGCGTTGACACACTGCACGCAGTGAACATACGGCCACCCTGACACAGCACACACACACCTGCACAGATACAGACACATCATCCGTCGTACATGGACACTCACCGTCAAGTGAAGTAGCGGGCGATGAGCTGCTGCCGCACATTCCCAGCTTCCTCCTCTCCGCTGTCCACCTCACTCGAGCTGTCCTGGTCTGCGGGCTGGGGCCCTGGTTGATCTCCGTCATCCACAATGAGGGGGATCTGCTTCCGAATGGCCAGATTGTGCAGCATGCAGCACGCCACCACTATCTGGCACACCTTCTGTGGGGAGTACGCCAGTGCACCCCCGGTGCGGTCCAGGCACCTGAACCTGGACTTGAGGAGGCCAAAGGTACGCTCGACCACACGTCTGGTCCTCCCATGTGCCTCATTGTATCGATCGTCTGCTGGGGTGCGAGGATTCCTCAATGGACTGAGCAGCCATGCCCCATTCGGATACGCAGAGTCACCTGGGTGTGAGGGACACAGAGAACCGTTGCAATTCCAACTGGACAGGGGACAGCATCGCACAACCAGCACGCTACACCACTCCACATACTCACCGACAATACAGGCACGATCCTGTTGCAGATTGGCCATCAGTCGTGGCAAGATGCTGTTGCGCATTATGTGTGCGTCATGGGCCGAGCCTGGAAACTTGGCACACACGTGGGTGATCACCATGTCCGCAAGGCACACCACTTGCACATTCAGGGAGTGCGTGTGCTTCCTGTTGCGGTACAGGTGCTCAGTGGCCTGTGGTGGAACAAGGCCAACATGAGTGCAGTCAATGGCTCCCACGACGTGTGGGATTCTGCCAAGGGCATAGAATGCACCCTTCACTGCCGCCAATTCACGAGCCCTGGGGAATCTGATGTACCTGTTCCGGCACAGCATCATGGCTGCCAGTACATCCCTCAGCACCTTGCTGAACATGGGCTGGGACATCCCTCCTCCACTGCCCACTGTGTGCTGGAATGACCCAGTGGCGAAGAAATGCATGGCGGCCATCACCTTAGCCGTGGGGTGACAGCAGTCGGATACACCCTGCGGGGACGGAGATGGGGCTCTAACATGGCACACAGTCGATGCAGAGTTGGCCTGTCCAGCCGAAACTTCCTGATTACCTCTGTATCGTCCATGTCCGCCAGCAATTGGTATGGGCGGTCAATGTTCGGTCTCCGCCTGGGTTAAATGGCAGAGGACACATGTCAAAGCAACACGGCACATAGCAATTTCGCATACACATCACTGACATGACTGAGCAAGCACATGAGCCACAGCCCAGCTGTCAAGCTGGGACGGCACGG